>WSYH01003422.1:0-67584 GCA_036426205.1 Ascaphus truei
GGGGAGAGTGTGAGGGGTGTGAGAGAAAGGGGAGATGTAGGTTAGAAGAGTAGGTACATTAAGTGTGTGGCCCCCAAAGCTCATGAAGTGGCCACCCAGCCTAAAGAATTGCCCACCCCTAATGTAGACAATGCAATATGTATATAGATCTTCTTTGCACAACGTCTAATTTATGTCTCTGGAGATATGAGGTGAAGAAGTGATGCCAATTTGTAGATGATCAGTATCACCTCACCCAGAGTACTATGTTCAGACAGATTGCAGGGCTGGAAAACACCTTGCAGCCCATTCAAGTAAATGAAAGTCAATGGGCTTTAAGGTGCATTCCAGCAACAGAAGGTGTCTTATTGGCATAGACTTCTTAGTAAATCCAAGAACTAAACACAGTACTCTAGGTAAGATCTTACTGATCTACAAAATGGCATCACTACCTCTCTCACCCTGTTTCTTATACCTTTCCCTATACACCCAGCATCACCTTATAACCCAACATAAAACGGATTATGACATCCGCCTTTGTCCTCACCTGTCCAGTCAGCAGACAGATGATCTTGAGGGTGTGTTCCAAAATCCTCTCCATCATCTGCTTCTTGTCACTGTTTCCCATGGTCCATGAGACAGTTACTGGGACATGAACAGAGCAGTGAGGAAGATATAGATACACTACAAAACCATATTATATACATCCTGTGTGATTATATATTGTGACAGAGTCACTGACTCAGTAAGCTGGAATAGTGAATGGAGAGACGCTGCAGCCAGTTCACAGAGTGTTAATCTCCTCATACAGAAGGAAGCACACCTGCAGCCTAATTAAGCAGGAGGCCTGAGAGACTGCAGGCTTAAAAGCAGGAAGTGACACACACACAGGGAGCTTGTTTTTCCACAGGAAGGTGGAGAGAACTCTCCCGGCTTGGAAGCCGTAGCAGCTGCTGCTGCTCTGGTCCCATATATATATATATATATATATATATATATATACACGCACACACAAAATACAGGGGAGCCCAATGCTACATTCAATTGACAAAACATATATAGTAATAAGTATAAAGTTTAAATACTTCAATACAAATATTTTCTTGGTTATTTAGTTAAACCCTTTGGCCAAAGCGTAATAAGCCTGCATACCAACGTCAAGGTATAACCAAATTTGTAGGTCCTAATACTACCCTGTGAACCTTCCCTTTTACCTCTGTATGAGGGGAAGCAACCACAGTGAGTCTTGTCCATTCAGCAAAATGAGAAAACCTCCCAAGTTAAAAAGGTGGGGAGGGGTGAGCTCTGGGAGGATGGACCACTTACCTCCAAACAACTGTTGCCACTTAGAAATTGAATTAACATACATTCCCTGTAAGCTCAAATATATATATATATATATATATATATGTGTGTGTGTGTCTGTGTGTGTGTATATATAATATATAATCTCAGGGTTGCAGACCTGTCTAAGGCTGCGCTTATAGTGCCAGCGACGCGACATTGCCGTTGCGGCAAAACAAATGCATTGTCGCCATCGCCGGCGCTTATAGTGCACGCGACGGCGACAGAGCGACAGTGCTACCAGAAATCTGATAGTCACTGATATTTGATTTTTTTCAGCGACGGTCTCCCCTTGCAGCCAATCGGGAGCTTCTCCGTGCCTCTACCCTCCCCTTTTATGATGTCAACCAGCGACGTTGCCTAAACTTCAAATTACAACTCATCGCAATGGCAACGGGTGACGTCATCGGTCGCGTTGCTGTCGCCGGCTGTATAAGCGCAGCCTGATATGTGAATTTCCTCACAATTGATATTTTTTTTTGCTATATGTGTGTGTGTGTGTGTGTGTGTGTGTGTATATAATATACCCAATATTATTCTTTTTTTATAATATATCTATAATATCTATATAGATATATATATAATAATATATATATATAGATATAATATATATATATATATATATATAATACTGAGTTAAGTTATGGTGAGTAAAAAAAGTGACAAAAACCCTCCACAGGAAAGCAAATATGCAAATATAGCTGTATGTATATATATATATAAAGAATACCTCTGGGTACCCAGAGCCGATCCATGGCCCTTGATCCTACTGGGAACCCCGTGGTTCTTAAAATATTTGGGGGCTGAACCAGCCTCTGAGGTCATCCCAAATTTGCCAATATTTGAAAGCTTCTTTTAGGGAGATTTGGGATGAAAATGTAGATTTATAAAATAAGTATTAACTTGCACCGACATGAGAGAATTTTTCTCAAGGAGGCAGCAGAAAAATTATATATTTTTTTCACTTAAAAATTCAGGGAGTTCTCCCTCATAAATAGGGATAGTTGGTCAGTATGTATCAACATTATTCCGATAGCCAATTGAAAGCCGCAATTAAGAGATGACAGCTTTCTATTGGTGACCGCTTGGCTATATTTCTCATTGGTTTGAGTCTCTAGACGACACAAACAAAATGCAAATATCTCAGGGACCGAGGGTTCTGGCAGTCAGGGACCACAGATATGCTCCAACAGACCTCCAAGTTCAGGTAATATAAAAAATGGGGGGGGGGGGGGGAATGTTTCTTTACGACCCTTAGGAGTCATACTTCCAATACTTCGGTATCAAAGCTAGGTATAGAAGGATTTAAAAAATGGAACATGAAGACAAGTACTGGTGCTAATTAATATATAGATAATCCAAATAATAAGTCAACGGGAAGTAGAAAATAAACCGCCAGGGTATTGAACCTGTATTTCTATAGCGAGCTGCAGGAGTTGGGTTAGCAGCAGATAATCGTTTGGGAAAGACTGGATGGACTGAACTAAACATAATCTCTCTCTAACCTCATCTTTTGGCCTTCAACAGTGGACTGCAGCCAGCACCCACAAGGATGGCCACTACCTAGACCTGGTTTTCACAAAAAAACTTTTTTCTCTGTCCTATTTCTCCATTTCCCACTTTTCTCTCTCTGACCATCACCTCATCTCATTCTCTCTCAATACTCCCCTTCCCACTTCCATCTACCCCTCGTTTCTGCAGAGACCTGAGCTCTATTAACCTACCAGCTTTTGATTTCGCATTGTGCTCCTCCCTCTCCCCTCTCAGCTCTGCTCCAGACCCTGACAACCTGGTCAGGAACTACAACTCTGCCCTATCCTCCTCTCTTGATCTACATGCCCCGCTTTCTCTCTGCCCTTCTCACCCTTCTAACCCAGACCCTGGCTAAATTTCCACACGCGCGTTCCTGCACTCGTTCTTCTGAATGCCTCTGGAGGAAATCTCATACTCTGGCAGACTTCCTTCAATACAAATGTTTGCTTTCCTGTTTCAACTCTGCCCTCTCTCAGGCTAAACAAACCTACTTTTCTTCACAAATCAACATGCACAAGTCTAACCCATGTCGTTCCTTCTCTGTCTTTGACTCACTATTCGACCAACCTCGGCTGCCTGTTCTTCTTCCTCCATCTCATCTCAGGACTTTGCTGACTATTTTATGGAAAAGTTGGAATCCATACGTCAGGATATCCCCTCTGTATCCTCCTCCCATCCTACACCTCTTCCTAACTCTCCTCCTGCCTTCCTCGGCTCTTTTTCTGCTGTCACAGAGTAGGCTGTATTGCTGCTGATCTCCTCTCCTCCGTCTACCACCTGTCCTCTTGACCCCATTCCCTACCATCTCCTAAAATCTCTTGCTCCTACTATAGTCCCTATGCTGGTACACATTTTTAACTCCTCCCTCTAATCTGGTATCCTTCCCTCCTCCTTCAAACATGCAACTCCCCTCTCACATTCAAAAGGTAGCTAAAATCTGTAGTATTTTCCTCTGCAATATTACAAAGATACACCCTTTCCTCCGTTGCTCGACTGCTAAAACTCTGACACAGACCCTCATTCACTCCTGTCTCAATTACTGTAACCTCCTGCTTTCTGGCCTTCCTACCTCCCACCTGTCTCCCCTACAATCTATCCTAAACGCTGCTGCCAGAATCACTCTACTCTTTCCTAAATCTGTCTCAGCATCTCCCCTGCTGAAATCACTCTCCTGGCTTCCTATCAAATCCTTTATCACACACTCAATTCTCCTCCTCACTTTTAAGGCTTTACACTCTTCTGCTCCTCCTTACATTTCAGCCCTAATTTCTCGCTATACACCATCCCGACTCTTGCGTTCTGCTTAAGGATGTCTTCTCTCTACCCCTTTTGTATCTCAAGCCCTCTCCCACCTTAAACCTTTCTCACTGACTGCCCCACACCTCTGGAATGCCCTTCTCCTCAATATCAGACTAGCACCCTCTCTATCCACCCTTAGGACCCACCTTAAAACACACTTGCTTAACGAAGCATATGAGTATCTCCGCTGATACTTTGCACCTCATACATAAACCTTGGCCCCTTGCAGACGCACTTACCAGAACACACTCCTACTGTCTGTGTACTTTCTACCTACCAATTAGATTGTAAGCTCTTTGGAGCAGGGACTCCTTTTCCTAAACGTTACTTTTATGTCTGAAGCACTTCTCCCCTTCATGTGCTATTTGTATTATTTACTATTTATATGATTGTCATGTGTATTATAGCTGTGAAGTGCTGTGTACATTAATTGCGCTATATAAATAAAGACATACATACATAATACTGATAATAACCTGATACGTTATTCTATTTATTATATATATTTTTTCTTGCATAGCACAAATAGCTTAATAAGTCGCTACCTCTGAGAGCTTGCAATCAAAGTTTGGTTCTTGAGGCACAGACCGATAAAATGGATTGTCAAAAGTCACAAGGTGCTGACACTTATTTTTGAACCATGTCTACCCACCTCAAAGGCAGTCTTCTTACCACTAGGCTACTCCTCCTCCCCTTGTGATCAGGATGAAAAATGTAAAGTAAAGGCACATTTACGAGAATAATACAGATGTAACAGGACTTACCGTCTCCGGAGCCGCAGCTGCAAAAGCAAGAAGCCGCGTTTCCGGAGATAGAGGGGCCACAACATCGCTGCAGGGGGGGGGGGCATGCTTCCGGACTTCCCACAGAGATAATCCTCCGGCACTGGGGCAGCCATGGTCCAGGTCACACAGCTTGCCCTGGTGCCGGACAATAAGACCTGCGACATCTCTACTTGTTTTGTTTGTTTTTTTTACATTTTGAAACTACACTGCAGCTGAATGCCTGCCGCACATTGCACATTCATATGGCAGTTAAGGCATCTTGACCTATGGCAAATTGTCCCAGAGAAGTGTCTTGAAACAAATCTAAGCTCTGCCTGTGACATTCCCCTGCACTGTCTCATTTTCTTCCCTATACCAAAATCATAAAAAAATGTTTTACAAGGGCAGCAGGTGTGTGTTCCAAAGATAAGCTGGTCCCTGCGCTGCTTCAGAAGTGACCCGCATCTTCAGGTCTAGTTAATGTTTGTTTCCTTGGCCTGCTGTGTACACAGCTTCCCTGCAAGATAAGCAAGCAAGGACTGGGTGCCACTGTGTGCAAAGTGATACAATAGCCTGTAATAAACCTTTTCACCTGGCGCCCTAAACCAAACAGCCTGTAATCATTAAACATAACTAGCCGACAATCTGCACAGTAATGTGTTTTATACCCATTACCCGTATCTACTTGGAAGGAAAATGATGCAGAATTACCACCTGTCTGGAGAATCTTTCTGGGAAGATGGTATTCGCTCCCTCTGCGTTGCTTGTCACGTCTGTCTATGTATCCCAATTCCTCTTTCCTTCCGTATGTGTGAGGGTGAGATATGTTGTGAGTGCTGTTGCTTTAGAAGAAAAAAAATAATAAATGTAAGTAGTCCTGTGACACTAATGCAGGGGTGCGCAAACTTTTTTGGCTGCGCCACCCTGCCTGCTCTCCCCCCTGCTTCTGCCCCCCCCCCCTTACCTTTTCTTCAGCGTTTTCTTGCGTCACAACATCATGTGACCCTGCGGCGTCATATGATGCTGCGTTGCCACAGCGACGCATCTCCAGAAGCCGCTGGAGACCAGGTAAGGGACTAACAGAGGCCTCACACGCTCCTCCGGTATTTAATTTAAATGTTGTGGGGAAGTGCGTGGGGCCTCTATAAGTGCTGCGCCCCCCTCCCCAGTTTGCGCCCCCCTGCACTAATGCATGGATCCATGATTCGGGCTCATTTGATGCCGTACTTCATGTCTGTCAGGGACATCACCCGTAGAAATGAACTTGCTGTAGTATGGTGTCAATAATTAGTCATGCAATGCCGCAGTATAAATAGGGGCATATCTACTAAGATTTTATTTGGGGGGAAAATATAGTATGCTAAATAGTCATACAAACGTTAAAAAAAATGTGTGTGTAAGACTTCATACATATGACGCATCATTTAAAAAAAAATTAATTTTGACATCTCATGTTGAACACCTAATTGATACAATTGTAATTAAAACAGAGTTGTGTATTTTTTTTTATTTCTAAATAGTATTAGTAAAAATCAATTATTAGTGTAATTTTTTTAATAGCCCTACTATGAAAATAATACAATATTACCCGATATAATGAAACATCCGGCTGCGTCAAATATGTTTTTGGTTTGTTACATAGCACAAACGTTAACTCTATTAAGACACTTTTTAGGATTTATGCCTAGTTGAACTTGATGGATGATTCTGACTCCTTTTTTCATTGATTTTATGGTGCAGAGTCTTTTTCTTTTGTTGGTACATACCATGTACATCTGCACGCCGAGCGCAGTCCATTCCTGTGCGCCAGAACAAAATTAAATACATATAATTTTTTTTATATAAATAAATATAATTTGTGACTTATCTGGAGAAATTTGAGCCTAGTACACAAGCATAAACATGCGCAATTGAAATTGAGTTTGATATGCACCAATTTTGCACCCAAAAAGCTGTTTGCAATGCTTAGGAAACAATACAGACCGGCGCCTTAAAGTCCAAATGGGAGTTAGAGTTCAAATTGGTGAATTGGAGTGTCCAGCGAATGTTGCTTTGATCCAGTTGTCAACAGGTTCCTCAGCATCAGGATTATTAAATCATGCAGGGGAGACAAAAGGACAAGATCATAGTGTGACACTGTATGACTATACCAATAAACACATACACATAGACAGACTGACATACATAACACTAAACACCACTAAACAAGGGACAATTAAGCTGACTAATAGTATGAATGATTTAATAAACACAATAAAATAAATTGCAGCTGTCTGGTGACGAGCAGGTCTAGGAAAATGTGACTGATTCCAATAAAAAAGTGCATAAAGTGACTGATAGATCTGATAAATTAAGATAGTGTTGAAGTGTGTGTATGCCCTGTTTGTGTGTAATGATATAATACAGGGAGGTCACATCTAATGTAACCCACCTGTATCCACATTTCCATTCCAAATCCTGTATGGACCTAACCAAATCAGAAGTGTCCTTGATAAAGGAAGGTAATTAGAAAAAGGAGGTGTGATTAGCGCTAAAAAATATACAATGCAGTGCAAATATTACAACATGTGATATAATACAATAATAAAGTAAGGCTGCCAGGGAAACTAACCCAAACACAGTTAGTGATAGACAAAGGAAACAATACAGACCGGCGCCTTAAAGTCCAAATGGGAGAGTTAGAGTTCAAATTGGTGAATTGGAATGTCCAGTGAATGTTGCTTTGATCCAGTTGTCAACAGGTTCCTCAGCATCAGGATTATTATATCATGCAGGGGAGACAAAAGGACAAGATCATAGTGTGACACTGCATGACTATACCAATAAACACATACACATAGACAGACTGACATACATAACACTAAACAACACTAAACAATAGACAATTAGGCTGACTAATAGTATGAATGATTTAATAAACACAATAAAATAAATAGCAGCTGTCTGGTGACGAGCAGGTCTAGGATCCGGTGTGTAAAAACCGGAATCCTACTTACAGCAAGTCCCTAGAATGAATGCAGGTGGGGATAGTGTAAACGTCTGACAGATGGTGTTGGTGGACGCGTGCCACATGTAGCCCTCAGGAGCTTCCTATGCTGTCGGCTGGTA
Source organism: Ascaphus truei (assembly GCA_036426205.1). Taxonomy (NCBI): domain Eukaryota; kingdom Metazoa; phylum Chordata; class Amphibia; order Anura; family Ascaphidae; genus Ascaphus; species Ascaphus truei. The sequence continues at coordinate 8,028 of WSYH01003422.1, forward strand.
ATGGAGGCACTTCCTCCTTTCCTCGTGGAGTCCTCCAACCGCGCCCGGAAGTGCGTCACAGCGGGCGGGATGATTTACCAGATCTTGCTGCCGATTACAACTCCTATAGCCTGCAACTCCAGAAACTGTTTGTAAGGTCTGCTCCTCTCACAGTACAGCTGTAGAATGATTCTCAATAGCCCAACGCGTTTCGTGCGCATGCACACTTCTTCAGGGGAAGGAGAAGTGCGCATGCGCATGAACCGCCTGAATACCCTACTTTTGTTTACCTTACCTTGGTTGGAGCACGCGTCACTGCACTTCCGGATCAGGGGAGCCTAACGTCAGCTTTGGAGTCTGGACCCGGCGTGTCAAGATCGTGAGTACCCCCCCTCGCTGGGGACTATTGCTGTGTGTGACACCGGGTATGTGAGGACAGTGGCGGAGGATTGTGGTGATTCAATAAGCCGCTTATGATTCCCTTTCAGGGGACACGGCTGCACCGAGGTTCAATATCCGCCCTACCACACTCTAGCCCCGTCCCGTGGGAAAGTCACTAGCACACAGTATTACTGTTTTCACACCACCTCATGTATCTATCATTGGGACGCTGAACGGGTGTGCTTTTATGGAATTATTTATCCATTGATATATTTGGATCTACTGTAGATTATATATGTGCGCAATTCTGGTAGCATCAGTCAGTTCTTGGAGCAGCTCTGGGACATTTCTATCTACACTTAATACAACACTTACTGGGATGGGGAAACAAAATAAATTGTCCTTTGCATGAAAGCTGCAGAAATAAAGTTTCTGGCTTAAAGTTCTTTTGGCTAGGTCGCAAGTTGCCAACCTAATAACTTTGCCAAATGAAGAAAGTTCGTTCTCGTTTGTTGGAATTCGTTCAAAAGTCTCCAGGGCTAACAAATTCCCGAAGTAAAGCTTTAGTTACAATGTTGTTAACCCCTTGCGTCCTGGAACCGCTACCGCTGTACTTGAACGGAATCTTGAGCAAAGCTTGGATAAGTCATGAATCACATAGGGGATAGCTCGGCGGGCAGATTTATAGGGTTCACAAACCTATCTCTAACATGCATGCCCAATCCCCTCCGTGGTAACATTTAGACCACCAATCCCCGATTTGCCCGTAGTTTACAAAATGGACAAAAAGAGATTTCCGGTTTGCAAAGCGCATGTGTCAGCCTGACACCTATGCGGTTTAGCATACCAGGGGTCCACCCTCAACTTGACGATCCTCAGCAACTTCCTGGCCATTTTCACACTAGACTCAGAGTCTCCCACTTAGCAGGGGCTCTTTGAAGTACAGGGGGGAAAATACCCTAAGCTCATTCACTCTTAGCATATTTACATGCCAAATGATTTTTCCCGGGCTTACAGAAAAAACTGTTTCTGCCTGTACATTTTAAAACTCATAGTATTTTACACTTTATTAACACAGTATGTTCTGGGGATGCCAGTACTGTAAATTTTATGTGTGTGTGGTTGGCTTTTTTACTTTGACTTGCACTCCAAAAATTAGAGTGCTAGCTGTCTCCGTTCGCAGGTTAGCCCACTTAATTGAAAGGCTCTCTTGTGGGATTCTAAGTTCACCTAGTTCTCACGTCAATTGATCGACTTCAACATCAATCGACTTTCCCCCTTTCAAGTTACGCGAGCTAACAAGGCACGGATACATTCTGTAGAAAAACCACTTCAGATCTAACCGCAAGCCACATATTCAATTGACCTAGCGTTTACGAGGTCTAGGGCTCAGAAATGGATACCCATTCTACAAAGCAGACCTCCCATATACAGCCACGCTTCTTCAATCAGCACTCGGCACAGCGCTCACAACGCCATCTTGTGCCTAAAAACAAATACTACAGTTTGTATGCATTCTTAGTACTGCAGGCAGGGAACAGGCTGTAACATGGGGTAAAGAAGGCTGGGACAGGGGCAAATACATCAGTGTAATGCATATATTTTTAATCCCTTCACTCCCAATGTGAGTTGGGGTTAATTAGCAGGGTATAATGCCTTTATTAATGGCCTCATTAACCCCTCCATCGCCACACCTTCCCCACTCAAAGCGCATGATCTGCCCTGACCACCTCGTCCGGTGGTTGGGCTGGCCTGGCAGCTCTTGAAGTTATTAGTTCATGAGGACTGTTCTGGCGAGAAAGGCCATCAGCATTGCCATGCTCGCTGCACTTCTTGTGCTGGATGGTAAAGTCAAATTCCTGTAAGGCAAGATTCCAGCGCAAGAGTTTAGTATTTTCCCCGACACCCTCAGCAACCAACTTAATGGGTTGGGGTCCGTCATTACTTTAAAAGGCCTGCCATACAGATATGGCTGTAATTTTCTTTAAGCCCATACAATGGCCAGGCATTCCTTTTCAATGGTGGCATAACCAACCTGTCTTGGCAGCAGCTTGTGGCTCAGATACACCACTGGGTGTTCACTGCCCTCCTCCCCTACTTGGCTAAGTACAGCACCAATGCCATAGTCAGAGGCATCAGTCTGCACCAAGAACTTTTTTGCATAGTCTGGTGCAGCAAAAATAGGGGCACTGGCCAGTGCAGTCTTCAATGCCTGAAAGGAGACCTCACAGGCAGGAGTCCAGACTACCAACATAGACTGTCGCTTCTGGGTCAAGTCAGTCAGGGGTTTTGCAATGGCGCTATACTGAGGGACAAACTTTCTGTAATAGTCTGCGGTGCCTAAGAAAGACATAACCTGCTTCTTAGTTTTGAGAACATGCCACTCCCCTATTGCTTCCACCTTAGCTGGTACTGGCTTAAGATGCCCGCCACCCACCAGTTGCCCTAGGTACAGTACTTCTGCCATCCCTACTAAGCACTTGGTGGGTTTCAAGGTGAGTCCCGCTTCCCTAATCCTGGCTTAGCACCGCAGCTACATGCACTAAATGTGAGTACCACAAATTACTAAAGACAGCAATGTCGTCCAGGTATGCCCTTGCAAACCCATGCATACCCTCCAGCAAACGATTGACCAGGCGTTGGAAGGTAGCCGGTGCATTCTTCATCCCAAATGGCATCACTAGAAATTCATAGAGGCCACATGGGGCAATGAATGCCAACTTCTCCATTGCCTCCTAGGTCAAGGGGATCTGCCAGCAACCTTTACTGAGATCCATGGTTGTCAGATACCTTGCCCCCCACAATTTCATCTAACAACTCATCCATGCGGGGCATGGGGTAGGCATCTGACACAGTCCCTGCATTGAGCTGCCGGTATTCCACACATAACTGGGTGGTCCTGACCTTCTTAGGTACCAGGACTACCGTACAAGCCCAAGGGCTCTGGGATGGTACATTTACCCCTAGGGCCAGCATCTCTTCTACCTCCCTCTCTATACTGCCCTTAATCTCTGTTGATACTCTGTAAGCATCAGGAACGTGGTGAGAGAGCAGAGCACTGCCGTGGAAAGGAAAATCAAAAAAAGAGGGCCTGATGCAAAAAAATAATAAATTATTTATTAGGCATGATAGCCAAAAAGAACAAACACACTAAGGTGGGAAACGCGTCAGAGTTTTAAACCTTAGTGTGTTTGTTCTTTTTGGCTATCATGCCTAATAAATAATTAGAATGATTCTCAATAGCCCAACGCGTTTCGTGCGCATGCGCACTTCTTCAGGGGTTGATGAGCTCAGTACATGGTGGATTTAAATACACACAGGTCACATTTCATTGGTTCCATTCAATGTCACTCATAGTTCATATGTGCAACTAGTGATTGGATGTGCTGCCTGTCAATCATGTACTGTGTACAAGTCAGCTAAAACATACAAATGGACAACATATATACAAATATAACAAACATATAGAATATACAAAAAGACCAACAATTGCTAATGATCTTGCTTACTACATCTTATGAATCAGAGTATAACAGCTAATGTAATATATACACTTAATAGAGTTAATTATATAAAATATACCAAATTGATGTACCATCATCTGCACGCTAGTGGCTCTTATGATTGCAGCATGTCTCAATTGCTAAAAGACACATTCATTTCACAATTTAAAATGTATTAAAAATAGAGATTATAAAAAAATATATAGAAAATATATTTATATCTATTAAAATTCTATTAAATATATCTTAAAATTTATCAAGGACATTAATTAAAAAATCAATATATAAAAATCATTTAAAAATACGCCGAGATCAAAATCAATGTTGAGACCGTTAGGTGAGAGTGTTTTTAATTTGTAGATCCAGTAGGCTTCTCGCCTACTGATCTGTTTCAGTAAATTACCTCCCCTCCAATTATTTTGTACTGTTTCAATGGCTTGACATTTTAGACCAATTGGATTCCTATTGTGATAGATATTAAAATGGTGTGACACACTGTGTGTACTTAAACCTCTTTTTATATTGTAAATGTGTTCATACACTCTTCTTTTATAACATCTTCCTGTTCTACCTACATATTGCAGGCCACAAGGGCACTGCAATAGATAGATTACAAATGTGGAATCACAATTTATTGGTGTTTTGATGTTATATATTTTTTCTGTTACATTGGATTTGAAAGTATTAGTGGTACTGCTAAATGAACAAGCCATACATTTAGTACATTTAAAAAAAACCTTTCTTTTGCTGTTTGAATTTGGTTCTGAATTGTCCAATGGACAACTAGGTGCTATACGCATTTTAATGTTTGGTGCTTTTGTAAAGATTATTTTTGGTTTCTCCGGGAGACATTTAGCTAGAGTGGTATCGCACAATAGCATGGGCCAGTGTTTGTTAAAAATTTGACGAATTTTTGGCGCCATCTCATTGTACTGAGTTATAAAAGAGACACCATTGTTTTGATTCAATTTATTTTTATTTTTATCTTTATATTCAAGTAATGTGTCTCTCTCAATTTTCTCCACCTGTATAGATGCTGCCTCTAGTAGATGCTCTGGGTAACTTCTATCACGGAATTTATCTTTAAGCTCAGTCGCCTGAAGCGCAAACTCCTCTGAATTTGAACAGTTGCACTTAAGGCGAGTGAGCTGACCCTTAGGAATATTCCGGATCCAGCTAGGGTTATGCTGGCTGTCTGCCCTAAGATAATTATTAGCCTGGACAGACTTGAAAAATGTTTTAGTTTCTATTTTATTGTTACTGATATAATTTTCGAGGTCTAGAAATTCTATATGTTCCTTATGGTGGTTAAATGTGAATTTCAAATCCCTATCGTTCGAATTTAAATATATAAAAAACGACTCAAGCTGTATCTGGCTGCCAGACCAAACAAATATAACGTCATCTATGAAACGGCGCCAGAGCACGAGGTAGCACCCGAGTGGACAGTTGTTCCAAATATAATCTTCTTCCCAACTGTCCATGAATATATTAGCATAACTCGGGGCAAACCTCGTGCCCATTGCCGTTCCACAGACCTGTAAAAAGAACTGTGAATTAAATTGGAAGTGATTGTGAGTTAAAATAAAATTAATACTATCAACTAAAAATGATTTGAGTGCTGGTGGTGTAGTATCATCCGATTCTAACTTGCGTGCGATGGCCTGACATCCTTTCACATGATTAATGGTGGTATACAGTGATGTCACATCTGCTGTTACCCAGGTATATTCGGGTTTACACTCCAGATCTCGTAGTAACTGGAGGACATGTGTAGTGTCACGCAAGTAAGATCGGATCTGTTGAATTAATGATTGCAGGTGATAATCTATAAACAAAGATAAATTGGATGTAAGTGACCCTATACCAGAAATAATAGGCCTGCCAGGGGGGTTCGTGATGTTTTTATGTATTTTGGGGATGAAATAAAAGATAGGAGTGCGTGAAAATTGTAAATTTAAAAACTCTAATTCCTGTTGTGTAATGGCTCCCTTTTCTAAACCCTTGTCTAGCATCATAGTGAGTTCAGTCTCAAACTTACTTAGAGGATTACTGGCAAGGGGGAGGTATGTAGCGGTATCTCCAAGCAATCGCATAGACTCCTGGAGATAGTAGTCAATATCCATCACTACTATACCCCCTCCCCCCCCTTGTCAGCAGGTTTTATAACTATTTTCTTATTATCCTCCAGTTTTTGTAGAGCTAATTTTTCATTCATATTAAGATTGTCTTTGTGTATTTTATATGCCCTACTGGACTCCTCTAGTTCTTTTGTTACAATTTCTACAAACGAGTTCACCAGGTGTCCCTGCGCAAATTTAGGGTAAAATGTGGATTTAATTTTAAAATTTGTACACGGTTTATTCGGCTCAACATTGGGATGTGTCTGATCCAGCTGATGGGTGACTGCATCTCTTAAAAAATATTTCTTAAGGGCCAGTTTGCGTGCAAATTTATGGACATCAATGTGGAGGTTAAAGCTGTTAGGGCCACATATTGGGGCAAAGGTGAGACCCTTACCTAACACTTTTCTTTCAACTGGTGTAAGGGTATGTCTACTGATGTTAAAGATGTTTTGATAAACCTTATTGACTGCTAACCTATTTCTATTAACACCTCCTCTTCTCCCTCTGGTGCGTTTTTTCTTTTTTTGTAATTTACGGGAGGTGGAGGTTCTACACTGGGTTTCATTATTTCTACCTGGGGAAAGATGTGTTCCCTCTCCTTTCTCCATTCTAAAAAAGTAAAGTTGGATTTGGCTGTTTTGTGTAGGTAAAGGAGTGTAGGACACACTGTCAGGTTCGCTCTCTTACTCAATTTCAGATAGCACATGGTATTTATTATTAGTCAAATTTACCTCATGTTTAGATGCTATCTGTGCGTCATACACTTCTTTAGCTCTTTTTTGTCGCAGATACTGAACGGTATCATGCTGAGGTAATACCCTCTGTGGTAGGGGGATGGGAACTGGAGTGGGTATCAGGGGAAGAGTATGGGGTTTTCTGGACCTAATTATATTGTTATTCGGAGTGGGATTTCCCTTCTCTGTCCTAATTCTCTTATTCCCTACAGATGGATTACCATTCCTCAGATCATGTTTCTTAATCTGTTCATCCTTGCTCTTTTTGTTCCAGGTTCTCTGGCGACCCGTGTCATAGTCGTTCTTATCTCTAAAGCACTTACTTTGTTTGGTACCCACTATTTCTAGCTCAATTTGATCTAGTCTCTTTTTCCCAATGGGTTCCAAATCTTGAAGTTCCTTATTAGTAAGGTAAGGGTCAAGTTTTATTTTTAGATTTTCAATATCATTGTCTAATTCTATCAGTGTCTTTTTACGCTGATGTATCAGCATTTTCATCAGCGCAAACGAACACTGATCTAGAATATCGTTCCATTCCTGCATGAATGGTACATTGTGTGTATCAAATGTCGGTACCTTTTGTACACGAAGTCCTCGTGGGATTCTATGATTTTCTAGATATTTACTTAACGTAGTGACCTCCCACCACTGCCGGCTTTCCGCGACTAGTGTTTTTTCCAATTCTACCATAATGGGGTGGAAATCTGCCACCCTAGGCTCCACTATAGGGACAGTGTGGGGGTCTTTAAAAATAAGATCCACGTTGATGTTTCTGCGTGATCTTGAGTGAAATAGTGTACTCATTTCCTTTGTCTATCACTAACTGTGTTTGGGTTAGTTTCCCTGGCAGCCTTACTTTATTATTGTAGTTTGTTTGTGAAATGGTGCTCAGAAAGTGCTGGGACCGTGTATAATGGAAGGGAGCATTGACTGGGTATATATGAGTAAAAAAGTAGCAGTACTAAGCCTTAAGAGGGCATAAGGTACCCTGAAGGTTGGGGTGGGTTGTCCAAAGACACCCCCCCCCTTCCTCATTAGGTTAGCCCCAGGTAATGTACTCACGTTATTAGTTCGCCCATCTGTAACTGTAAGGCTTGCTACATCTGTACCTCCTTGAAGCTTCGTAGATAAAATACTACAACCCCTGGTAAAATCCACACCAGCATACCCTAAAGACACCACGGAGTTCCTCCAGATAATAGATCAAATTAAACCACAGGGGAACTCCATTCTTCTCCTCACTTTTAAAGCTTTACACTCTTCTGCCCCTCCTTACATCTCAGCCCTAATTTCTCGCTATGCACCATCCCGACTCTTGCGTTCTTCTCAAGGATGTCTTCTTTCTACCCCCTTTGTATCTAAAGCCCTCTCCCACCTTAAACCTTTTTCACTGATTGCCCCACACCTTTGGAATGTCCTTCCCCTCAATACCTGACTAGCACCCTCTCTATCCACCTTTAAGACCCACCTTAAGACACACTTGCTTAAAGAAGCATATGAATAGCACACTGGATATTCTGAACACATGATACATAAAGCTTGGCCCCCTGCAGACGCACTTACCAGAACTCCCTCCTACTGTCTCTGTACGTTCTCCCTACCTACCAATTAGACTGTAAGCTCCTCGGGGCAGGGACTCCTCTTCCTTAATGTTACTTTTATGTCTAAAGCACTTATTCCCATGATCTGTTATTTATATTATCTGTTATTTATTTGATTACCACATGTATTACTACTGTGAAGCGCTATGTACATTAATGGCGCTATATAAATAAAGACATACAATACAATACAACAATGTTTGGCTTTGTACAGTAGATGTACAGAGCCTGTATACAGCTATTCCACATAGAGACGGCATTGCAGCAACCAATAGAGCATTACAGTCCAGTATACTGCCAAGACCCCTGATTGAATTCATGCTTTCGCTCCTCAAGATTATTTGGAACAATAATTATTTTAGATACAACCATATCTATTATGAACAAGTGCAAGGGACTGCTATGGGTGCGAGTATGGCACCAACATATGCCAACTTGTGTATGTCCGACTTTGAGTGTGGACAGGTGATGTCAATAAACTATTACAGTTCATGGAGTACCTTAGGTTTACCATGAACTATGGCCAAGAAAGAATTGACTTTTGGGATTTTAGTGTGTCCCTGAAAGATAATGAACCATTTACAGATCTTTTTGCTAAAGAAACTGATAGTAGCAGTCTGCTACAAGGAGACAGCTTCCATCCGCATGGACTCAAAACAGGTCATTTAGTCAATTTTTGAGTGTTAAACCTATTGTAAATGAATCTGTACAATTACCCATGGGGATGGAAGCAATGCAGCAGAAATTTCGTACAAAGGGATATCACAAGAAAACTGTTAGGGATGCAGCTAACAAGGCAAACCGTTACCTAAGAGAAGTATTACTTTTACAAACTTTAAAACCAAAGATAGAGCATATTCCCTTTGTGACAACATTTAGCAGAGCATCAAAACACATCAAAAAGACTGTGTCCAAATACTGGTACTTGTTGCAAAGGGAGAACACTATGTCACCTCTTTAAAGAGCCACCCACTTTGCATATAAAAGGCCTAAGAACTACGTGCGGACATTAAAGGGCTTCAACAATCAATCTCAAAGTTTATTTGGAATGGTAAAAAACCACGGATAAAAGTCAAAATGATGCAGAAACCTAAGGAGGCGGGAGGCCTAGCGGTTCCATACATTATATCCTATTACAAAGCGGCGCAGTTGTGCCAAATCACGCAATGGCATGGGGACCCGGAACTCAGGCGATGGGTGGCGCTGGAGAGGGAGTTGTGCGCCCCGCTTGAGCTCAGGGACCTAATCTGGTACCCGAGGACACGGGTAAAGGATATACTCAGCCCACTAACCTCTGTGCTCAACTCGATCTCAGTTTGGGAGGCATCTAAAAGTAGTCGCTCGCTAACCTCCAAACATACATTGATGGCTCCCTTATACGGCAATCCAGATTTTGCTCCTGGTCTAGCAAGCAAGAGTTTCCCGTTATGGCGCAAACTGGGGATTAGACGGTTGAAGGACCTGGATGGTAGTGGCAAGATTAAATCCTTTGAGCTTTTAAAGTCAGAAACTGACGTACCCAACACGGAATTTATTAGGTACCTCCAGGTCCGGGCATATTATAACGCACACCCGGTGAGACCACCTCTAACAAATTTCGAAAAGCTCTGCGTGGGAGGTGCAGACACGCGGGGACTGATTTCTACCTTATACAGAGAGGTGGTTAGTACCGACAATGAGCAGACGGACAAACCTCGATTTATGGTTCAGTGGGAAGCGGACTTACAGGGCACACTAGAGGACGAGGACTGGTCAGCGGTTTTTAAGGCAGCAGCTAGCAGCTCCATCTGCACGACATTAAAGGAGAACTCATATAAGGTAATGTTATGCTGGTATCTCACCCCAGTTAGATTGGCAAAATTTATCCCGGGCTCTTCCCCGCTCTGCCCCAGGCAGTGCGGGGAACAGGGGGATTTGGTACACATGCTGTGGTCTTGCCCGAAGATAGTGCCTATCTGGGCCCAGATCCGAGATTGGCTACAGAGGATCTTTTTGGGCCTCCAAATTCAGCTTGACCCGTGGCTATTCTTGTTAAGCAAACCCACAAACGAGGTTTCACGCTCGGGTAACAAATTAATAGCACACTTTGCTACAGCTATGAGGTGCGAGACCGCAGCATTGTGGAATCAGAACGCAATTCCTTCATTAGCAAAGATCAGGAACAGAATTTGGTTCATATGCCGCATGGAAAAGTTAACGAGCCTAGTTAACGATTCGGGTGATAAATTCCAAAAGGTCTGGTTACCGTGGTTGGCCCAGACAGATATCCAGGGGGTGAATGATGCCACAATCTGGCGTTGATTGAAGTAAATGAGTTCTCCTTTGATGGGTGATTGGGAGCCAGACAGAACGGGCTTACGTTAGGGAGGACCCACCCCCTTAGGGAGTCCCCTTGGGGCATCGCTAAAAGAGTGGAAGTAGTATTACTCGTGCAGACTTCAGGAGACTTCAGGAGGTTTCTCTATGAAAGGTGCTAGTGCCTGATGGACGTCGCTCCAGAATACAAAGGTGGATACTCATCGCCTGACCAACCACCCTCCCCCGAAGCCGCCCAGCACTTGCCCCCCGCAGCCCACCGTTCCTCCCGCCCACGGGCCTCTCTTGTCCTGTGTGTCGTCCGTGGTTGTTGTGGCTGTTTTATCTTGTTGTCTCCCCATCACGTGTCCGTTCTGTGTGGTATGATTCAGACAGTTCTGTGTCTACTATGGACAGTTATCGACATTACTTTTTCCCATGTTTGTATGCACAAAAAACTAATAAAGACAAAGTTGAAAAAAAAAAAGGCCTAAGAACATTAAAGAGACAGTGGTTAAGGCAGACTTGTTAAAACCATCTAAACAGATATTCTTGTCCAAACCATCAGTTGGCATGTTCCCTTGTAAGAGTTGCAGCCAATGTGATGGTGTGATTTAGAGGAGAAAATTTCACTCATCCCCACACAAGGAAACCATTTAAACCAAATGGTTTTTATACATGCCTTAGCACTTATTGTATTGTATGTCTTTATTTATATAGCGCCATAAATGTACATAGAGCTTCACAGTAGTACAGGCATACCCCGCTTTAAGGACACTCACTTTAAGTACACTCGCGAGTAAGTACAAATCGCCCAATAGTCAAACGGCAGCTCACGCATGCGCCTGTCAGCACGTCCTGAACAGCAAAGTTGAACTTCCTACCTGCACCGAAGCTGTGCACAAGCGGGGAAACTATAGAGCCTGTTACAAATGCCTTATTTACATCAGTTATGCGCGTATATAATGATTGCCGTACAGTACATGCATCGATAAGTGGAAAAAAGGCAGTGCTTCACTTTAAGTATATTTTCACTTTACATACATGCTCCGGTCCCATTGCGTACGTTAATGCGGGGTATGCCTGTAATACATATCATATAAATAACAAATAATATAAATAACAGATCATGGGAATAAGTGCTTCAGACATACTGTAAAAGTAACATTAAGGAAGGAGTCCCTGCTCCGAGGAGCTTACAATCTAATTGGTAGGTAGGGAGAACGTACAGAGACAGTAGGAGGGAATACTCCCTCCAATACTTATATCGTGTACAAATGCCCATGTGGCCTGGTGTACAGTATGTGGGAAAAATGATCAACACACTCAAAGAAAAGATATCCCAACATAAAAATAACATCAAAAATGTATTGTAAGACACGGCTGTAGCACGCCATTTTAGGTAGATGGGCCACAACTCCGCACAGCTGAGGTACCAGGTCATAGACCATGTGAGACCACTACGGAGAGGTGGGGTTAGAGAGAGAATTATTTTACAGAAAAGAACCTATACATTAGATACGTATCCCCTAGGGGCTTGAACGAAAGACTTGAACTAAACTGGTTCCTGGGATGTCAGTCTCCATTACTAATCCGGATACATGTGGGTGGATATACCAGAGACACAGGTTCTAACCTCTGTCATCTTGGCCCATGACTGCTATGGATTTTATCATTCTGTTTATTTTTCATCGATAAAGTTAGGTCCGTCCCCACCATTAATCCAGATATATGCGGGTGGATACCTCTGTCACTCTGACCCACGACTGCCATGGATTTTATTTATCATACATTTGTTCACTTACACGTTACCAGTTAATATTTATGCTCTAACCTATATGCTCCTGTGATTACAATGAAATAAATGCCCTTCTATTTATACGTCTAATGGGTTGTTTGCCTTGTCATCCTAGACCCAGACGTGGGTAATACTGCTTTTGTTTGTAAGCTCATGAAACTGAACCAATTTTTAACTTGTTTCTTTTCAGCTTTAACCCCTTCATTTACAGTAATAGAAACATCAACAGGGTTCCTTTCTGTTCTCCAGACTAACTATTAGTTATTAAGTACTCAGGCACTAACATAGTGCATATATCCTGTTTTAATCTATTTTACTTGATTCTACCACAGTTCAGCTAGTGTACTGTCTGTGGGCATTTCTCTGTTTTGTTGTTGTATCCTTCAGGTTGCCTAGCGACGTGATGTCATCGTGTCATGATGTCATCAGCATCATATGACGCTGCAATGCGCGATGACGTCAGACGACCGAACCAGGAAGTAATCAGGCTGCAGTGGCTGCCCAGCTCTGAACACAGGTGATGGGAATGAGGTGATTATGTAACCCCTAGGGGTATTTATACTTGTTATTGTCACTTATGTCAGGGGAGCGCAATCTTTTTCCCCTGCGCTCCACTTCCGGCTATCCTGCTCTCCGCGCGCCCCCAGATGCCAGCTGAACCACGGTAAGTAAGGTTTACAGAGGCCTTAGCTGCTTCCCCGGCACTTAATTTAAGTAAACCCCGCGCCCCCTGCTGTTAATCTGGCCCCTCCCCACCCCAGTTTGCGCACCGCTGACTTATGTAGTAAGGTGTATGGTCTGAGGAAAGGACTTGTCTGTCCTGAAACGTAACATTATGTGTATACCTGCTCTGATGCTTTAATACAGAATAAGTTCATTTAACTTACCTAAAGGCTCCTGTGTGCTTCCTCTACTACTTGAATTTCTTCATGTCCACTTGGATCCAGTTTTGAGACGCCGGGATCAGCAGAGTGTGAGCACCAAGAAGGGAAACACTGACATATTTTTCTTTAAACAACGGTGTGCCATTATTCCACCACCTCTTCTTCTCCTTGAAGCTTAGGCCAGGTCCTCAGTGGCCGCTGCGGCGCTTGCTCCGGCATGCGCTCCACACACCACAGCACAGCCCTCTATAGGGCAGGCCCCAGTGGGCGTGTGTGCGGGTGCACAAAGCGCGATGACGCATCCGCCATCAGGGAAGACAAAAATGTTGTCTTCCCTTGCAGCAACGCAATCACTTGGTGTGCGGCAGCCAATAGCAGGGCAGATCGGTTGGACCAATAGGGAGTGTGCTGTGCTTTGTGCTGCGCTGATGTCATGGCCCCGCCCCCCCCATAATGGCTGCACCCCCGTGCCTCCCATCGCTAACCCTAGACGTCTTTCACCTGTGCACACGCTGCCAGGCAACACTGTGGCCGTAGCCTTAGCATGGCTTTGAGGAGATAGTAGTTAGTGGGACATATTTACTAAATAGATTACCGGTATTCTAGGCAACGACATGCAGAAAGCATAGCAAATTGGTAATTTCAACGTTCTTATAAATGTAACTGTCTGAAGAAATCCTACAATAAGCGTTCAATCGTACAAACCGCATTCTTGTTACTTTCAGACATGCCAATTCTCGCTGAATCTTCTGTGAGTCTCACTGATTTTGATCATATACAGTCTCCTGGCTGCAAAACGAAGTCAAAACCAGTGTAAAAGAATTGCACCACATTTTATTAAAGGTAAAACTCCAATTGTTTTTTAATGTGATTCCTCTTCTTTGATAAATATTGTGCTGTATTTTGCACCAGTTTTGCATCAGTTGGTAGCCAGGAGACTTTAGTAAAACTTCCATGGAGTCTCACTGATAAAATGGGCACTTTTCCTTTCATTTAAAACACAATTTTTATGGTTATGAACCCCCAAATCTCACTGACGGAAACAACATCCAAACTTAAATAATAAAGAAAAACAAAAAGTGTTGAGATGGTAGAGGAGGTGCAGCCATAAAGCCGAGGTGTGGCGATCGATGGGTGTGGAGGGATCGCAGCGTCACTGATGATGGGAATAGTAGAGGAAGAGCCCTCTTCCATTCCCCTGCCCACTAGATGCTCTGGAGCACTGAACACAATCTCCCAAGGAGATTCGCTGAAAGCCCATGATGTAGCCACTATGTGATAGGGCCCCTGGAGTGCCAGACCAAAAGACAGGGGGGCTGCATCATGGAGCACTCTCAAAGGGTTAAAGGGATTGGTCCCGTACATTGAACTCATTACACATCACTACTTGTAGTTCACTTTGATCCTAGGGCTGTACTTTTAATACCAAGATCTAGATGTTGTCTCATCTGTGTTAGCTGTGCTACTAGTAAAAATGTACACATTCCTATAAAAATGTAACTCAAATTGCAATCCTTTCTTGTATGAGTTCAGAAGCTACTTTGTTTTTCATTCTTGCTATCTAGGGATGTGCAAACTTTTTGAACGCCTAAACACACGTTGCGAATTTCGGCGAAAATGACGATCCAAAAGTTCGCTTAACACTAAGAATGAAATTAGCATTACATGTTTGATCCATTTGAATTACTTTTTTGCAATGTTTTCAGTGTTTTTTTGCGAACGTTTATAACGTTTGGTCGAAAATGCGCCAAATCGAATATCGACATGTTCGCACACCCATAGTTCTATCCAACGCCAGCTTAACAGTGTTTATAATGATGCAGGACAGTTGTCCTTTAGCAATCACCCTACTAAACCAAAGTTGCTATAAGACTAGAAAATTAGAATACACCTTTAAATGGATTAATGCACAAATTGCTTCATCGTAACTGTTTAATAGTCATTTTTATAATATACGTAATGGTTATCTTTGTACACTGTTGTTCCAGCTGCTGTTTGTTCAAGGTTAGATGCTCAGTTTCGCCGACCTAACTTTATTTCTGTATGCCAGGTGCTTCAAAAAAGGTTTTAGGTACTCACTAAAAAGATCATATTACTCTGATTTCACTTACTGCAGGTAAACAATCCCAGTTCTTCTTTTCTTTATTTTATTTTTTTTAAACATTTTTAATGTGCTACAATGTTCCTCTGATATTTTTACCTGGTTTTAAGTGGGACCCGAATTCCTGTCTATTTTCTTTTCATGTCAGAAGAGCAAACAAAGGTTATTTTATCAGTCCAATAAAAACTTAGCAACCCTTTATAAATAGCTACATGTTGAAATGTAATGCCTTTTAGTAGGACAGTAGAATTGAGGGTTTTCCTCCACTCGGATGAATAACTCTTACTTATTTAGCTGTTATTAGATGAATCTAACAAGTGGGGTTTCCAGCGAAAGTAGGCCTAAAAGCTGATGGACAATAATCTTGTATGGTTTACTGTATATCTTACGTTGGTGCAATAAGCACTATCACACAATATATATAATACAGTTTTTAATGTAATCAATACAGCTAAGAACTAGAAAGCGAGTCGGTTCTAGTTTCAAAATATTACATGCAAAAAAATATTAACCAAATGAACTGTTTTATTCCATGTCTACTGGAGTGTACTGCAGTGCATCAGAATTCTCTAGCAGCAAAGGGGGGGTCAAAGACAAAGATGTGCGCATGTCGTCCAATTCAAAATGGCAGTACATCATGGGTCATGTGACCTAAATTTGGGGCTCATGTGACTTGCCGGATTTTATTTTAAAAAAATTCGCTATGAACTTTTCAGATTTTGACGACATTTTTCATGGTAACAGAGGGCAAAGTTCACCTGGTTAGCGAACTTCACAAAAAAATGTTACACGTCTCTATTTACAGTTCTATCAGACTTCATTTTCCCCACTGGTGCATCATGTTGCAATATGCCATGATATTCTGCACCAATACTGCTATTGAATCCTATGGAATCTTTTTGATATTCTATGTTCTATACAGATATGTTCTTTCATCTGGGGGAACAATGCCCTCATATGACTTAATTTCATATTAGAAACGGATAAATGTCTTTATACAGGCTTGTCCATTTTCCAGGTTTCTTATTTTAATGCAACGGAGAGAGAAAAAGCAGTGGTGTAGCAATTGAATGAAGTTAGCCTCTATACTGACAGCAGGGTGGAGAACGCATTGTATAGCTTTATGTTGCAGGCCGCTCTCGACAAGAATGAGTTAGGGAAAGGTATTGAGTGAATAGGAAAAGGTGGGTAGGCTGTTCTTTATTTTTTTTCAAGACACGGGCAAATTAACCCTGATGTGGGTAACTCCCTCAAGGTCTGTGGATACATAATTAGCTCTGTAATTAGGTAAATCCCATTGGTTAGATATCATTGTAGATATCTCGTCCTATACCGTATGTGTATGGTTCCCAGTCTTGAGATGCAAACTTAAACTTTCTGCAAAATGTGTTGCAGCTCCGTCCAACAGCAAAAGGCCCCTAGGCTCTGATGTAACAAATTCATATGGGAAAATTTGAGGAGATCTGTATAACGTTTCAAGTTTGCCATAGCTGAATTCTCATCCTGCGGTAAGTGTGGCTACGTATTCAATATATCCGAGGTGTGTCCTACATTGTCTCACTTTTTTTTTTGTTGCCCATAGAAAACGTGCTTTTGTTCATCCATATGCAGCAAAGTCCCCTGTAATGTCCGTGTGAATGACAGGGAATGTGTATGTAATAAGATCACAGTGTGATCTTCCTCATCGACAGCTGTAAAAGGGGACAAGCTGGAAGAAAGAAAGACAACGGAATAAAGAAAAAGCAATGCAAGAATACCCGCTACATACTCATTCTTAAGTTTCTTACTGATCTAGCTAGGCCAACCTTGGCCTGCCTTTACAATGGATTTGTGCTGGTGAAATACAAGTAATACAAGATTGTGACATCTGGAAGGTATACCAATCGCTGGAGCAGATCAGTTCTGTTTTAATTAATCATGTGTAATAATTAACCAGGATGTAATTAGATATAATCATCCTGAAAACAGTGTTAGTTTATTTCAACACATAAGTATGAGGCTTGTCGTGCACCTGTGTCTGATCAAAGGAAGAGACCGGGACAGTCATTATTGGGTATGCAACTCATTATGTGTGTGTTTGACAAGTGATACCAACAGACATTGTGAGAAACCTAATCTATTCATGATTGTGTACGCTCTTCCTGGCTTTTATGGATCTGATTTCAGTTACTGTTAGAATTTGTTGTCATACAAAGAATTGCACACATATAGACATCTTTGCAACATTAATTATTCCTCAATAAAACAGACTAGGGTTGGAAACTCGTACAGGAATAAGCGCCCTCCACCTGTGGGTAGATACTTTTAAACCCACCTGGGAATTGCTCACTTAAATCTGTCAAAATATATTCCAGCTGTATCCCAACTGTCCTAATAAACGAATGTCTAACCTTTCTGAGGACTATATTAAGAAAAATAAAGCTTGAACAAAATATGAGTATTAAGAGTCCTGTTTAAATGGCCCAAAACCCACACTTCTTCGTTAGGCCGCGCTTATAGTGCTGGCGACGGCGACGCATTGACGTCACCCGTCGTCGTCGCCACTGGCGAAAGTTGTAATTAGATTTTTAGCGACATCGCTGGCGACAGGCCAGTGACGTCACTAAAAGGGGCGGGTCGCGCAATTTGATTGGTTTAGAGACAGTCACATGTGGCGGCTGTCTCTAAAAAATCAAATTTACCCGGCTTCCAAATTTTTGGTTGATCCGTCGCCGTCGCGCTTACTATAAGCGCTTGCGACGGAGTCCATGTATTTGTTTCGGAGCGACATCGCATCGCCGTCGCAAGGCACTATAAGTGCAGCCTTAGGCTTTGGTCCCACTGCGTCCGGCGGCGCGCGGTCGTGTGCTCGTTCCTCATTAGCAGGGGTATCCTTCTTGAGCCAGTCCCCCCTCGCTGCACGGCTCACAAAGCGCTGTGACGCGTCAGCCGCCAGGGGATGCAAGAAAATTGTGATCCCGAGCGGTGACGCATCACGTGGTGCGCTAATGAGCCTATCAGCGGCGGGGGCGGGAGCTGTCAGAGAGCTGCCTCCACAAGGTAGGGGGTGGTGTGTGTGTGTGTATCAGAGTGTGTGAGGAGGGTATTTGTGGGGGAAGGGGGAGGGAGCGGGAGCTGCTTACCTTCCAGCAGCCCGCAGCAGCTCCCTCCTGCAGCCCAGGAGACCGAGCCCGTGGAGGGAGGGGGGGAATAGCGGGTCCACTCCACTCAAACCTACAGACCGCAGATAGCGGTATGTGCCTCTCAGTGCGCTGCCTGCATGCAGTGCGGGCGCGCTGACTGAGGGAGCGGGGCTGTAGCCTAAGAGGGCATTCACCTTCAATGGCTGCTTTGCATAAGGTCAGACATGCCAATGCAAAAGTGTGGCAAAACCTCTTCATTATACCTATCTAAGCATAAAATCCCATTAAAAGCAAAAGTATTTTTTTCCATGATACATATGCCGTGTGTATGTACAGTAGTTGTGAAGCAAATCTTCTACACGTTACCAGAAAGAACATTGTATTTGTGAAGCTATGTTATTGTTTGTTGTGTGTGTGTGGGTGTGTGTGTTTTTACATACATACGTGTGTGTCTGGTATGTTACAGCCCAATTTTGTGCTATAACTATACAGCAATATTCCAATCCTCTCTAAGGGATTGTTGCTGAATCCTGAAGGCATCATCTAGTGTATGTATTTCTGTGTCCTGCACATGCATCCCTGTGCAAACAGTGACAGCTGGTGACACTTTATTGTCAACCTCGGAGATTAGCAAGAGAATTTAGTGTTCAAGAGACCAATTACTACTTTGTGCCCTCGGGGAAGAAGAGATCAGATGTTTACTGGGGGTTAATAATAAATGAATTGAAAAAGAAAAATGTTCACTGAATACCATATTCAGTGTATGCATGTCAGCAGGTTGTAATTAGCTAATTAAATGCCTGGGTTGACAGAATGCACCATTGGGGCCTGGTTGTTTCAGACCGCTCCCGGAATATAGGCAGGGAACATCTTGGAATATCAAGTTAGAAGAGCATTCAACACGTCTGGTTTAATGAAGTACCTTTCCTGTAAGTTAATCGGGAGCAGTGTTTGGAGATGTACTAACAGGCTCTTCCAATGTTGAGGTTAAAAAATAAAAACTACTGTAGTTGCTTTGCCAGTAAAAAAAATAATATTTGTCACTGTATGTTGTATATCATATGTCACCTGCATTTATTCTCTGGAAACAACATTTAAGAAGAAGTTTTATGTTAGTCATATACCTGTAAAACGTACAGTACAACAATATGCTGAAATATAAGGCAGCTAAATATTAAGCCAGGCTTTAACATAAGCTGTAATAAACTGCTAAAGCCTAATATGATCATCTTGTAAACTTATTACATTATTATTATTAATACAGAGACAATAAACGCTGGCTTATATTTTTGCATATTGTTGGATAAAATGAGATGTACAGTAATACACATTTATTTGTCTTTCAAGATACATGCAGTGCCCAAAGTGTATGTAGTTAATGCCATTTCAGACATGGTGGCTTGAAAGGAGAGGAAACGAGGAAGGAAGGTTACTGCAGGAAAAACAGAAATAGATGCCACTTAAAATTGATACAGTAGCATCTATAATCAGCACCTCATAGATTTGACAATGGGCACGTGTAGTCTAGATCAGAGCTCAGAAACAACCAGCATACTAGGTTTTCAAGATTTCTTTAATTAATACAGTATGGGGTGCCCTAGAAACCTAGTTTCTTGGTTGTTCTCGGGCACTGGACTTGGAGGGGCTGATTCTATATTATGCATGCAATACTGAATCTTTTTCACAAATAATGTCCAGCTTTGAAACTTGAAACACAGCTGCACCAATGATCCTCTGGAGCAGTAAACCCCTACTGGAACACAACACTATCCCCTCAGACCTTACCACTATATAATTATGCTCTGCTTATCTTGAAGCAAAATGAAAAAAGAAGTATATATATGTAGCCAGGTCACCCTTTGCCCCCTGCGACCCCCTCGGGAGCCTCCGTGGGCACAAGCGATGCCGGGTACTGCCGGAGGCCAGCGGCAGACCCGACGGCCATCCCAAGGGTGGGGGCCGTTGCAGGGAGCGGTGCGCTGTCTCCGCGAGCAGGCCGGTTGCCGGGGACGCGATCGGGCCGTTGCTAAGGCCGCGGTCGCGTCTCTAAGGTCCCGGCGGCCGGCGAGGAGAGCGCCGCCATTACGCAACCGCTCGCGCATGCGCAGTGATCGCGCCAGTGTAGGAGTAAGCCGAGATAGTCGCGCATGCGCAGAAGATCGCGTGAGGACAGGGAAGGCGCAGGAGAGTCGCGCGAGAGTAGGGATAGATAGTGAGAGGTTGTGGCGGCCATTAGGGGTTAGTGTAGGTGCAGGAAAGGCGCGCACGCGGCCCCAATGTAAGTACAGCCTCCACGGGACTACAATTCCCATGAGGCTTAGGGCCAAGCACATCAGGTGCTTCATAGGAGCCAATAGGGCTGCAGGACTGCCCTGGAGGAAAGGATACATTTCGCGGGCTTGCACCACGCTAGTGAGTCAGCGGAGGGACCCTGTGAAGGAAGGAGGTAGGGTACAGGAGAGAGGGACTCCCCTGTATTAGGCCAGCACCCCTTTGGTCCAGGATAGCTCAGCTCCCCAGTAAGGTGAGTGTTGCCAGGGGCAGCCCTCAGGTTAGGGACCCTGCCACTTACATTAGTGGGAGCTGAGAGAAGGAAGTCTGCAGTTATAGAGTTGGAGTCAGGGAGCTGTTAGGGAAGTAGGGTGTAGGGAGCGAGTGCAGCTTCTGCCCCATATAGGTACCTACACTCCAGGTAGACCCCAACTCCCCACTAGTTGGGTGGGTAACTGTTAAAGAAGGTGATAGAGAGTTGGAGCTAGGGTGCGGGGAGTGAGAGCAGCTCCTGCATCCCATAGGTACCCACACCCCAGGTAGGCCCCAACTCCCCCCGCTAGCGTAGTGGGTTAAGTACTGAGGGAGGCCCAAGATAGGGACGCTGCCCTTAGTGTTGTTAGAGTGCTGCACTGTCAGGGTCACAGCGAGCAGTGCTGTGAGGTCTGATAGGCAGGCACCTTGTTGCGCAGCACGTTGGCTGCAGCCTCCAGTGAGTTACAGCTTGCTGCGGTAGGCGCTGGGACTAGTCAGAGAGTAGTGGGTCTGGAGAAGGGCTATAGCTGTTCTAGTCACCTTGAGGTAGCGCTAGGGGTAGGATGCCTGAAGGGATAGCCTGTTAACGAGGTCAGGAGTTCTGGAGAGGATCTGCACTAGGCTAGCCAACAGTAGGTAGACGCCCAAGTACTGCATGGAAGAGTACTCTAGTCCATTCCAGATCACTTACCGAAGGGATTGGGTAGTTAGGGGAGTGGGACAGGTCATTACCCCCTGCAGGCCCTAGGAGTTCCCCAAGCCACCACAGGTTGCTGTACTACAGGGACAGGCCCTAGGTTAGGGTTCCTGTCACGTTAGTACCATTTAGATAGATAGGGACACAGCGGCTGCTGCTGTTCCTGTGGAAGCGGTTGGACCCACGTTGGGGTCCACAGAGACGATTCCAGAGTGGGATCGTCCTAGCGGTCCGCACGTGCAAGGAGTTCGGTTGGAGGATCAGACGGACTCATCACACGTCTGACCCTTTGAGAAGTTTGTTGCTGACCCGAGCACCGGAGTGCTCGGCAGGTATTATACCATCACATGTGCACCAACAGGCCTAGAGGTTTTAGTGACTGCGCAGTCACCCATTGACTATCTCTGTAGGAGTACGGGACATTGGGTGGGGTTCTTGGGACACTGGGTGGGATCACCTAGTGTTTGGGAATCGTCCTGCGAGACGTCACTGTTAGTGTCTCACCGTGAGAGAGACACAGGTTATCATTATTATTCGTTAGTAAAGTCCTTAGTTATATAATCACTGTGTGTGTGGTTTCTGATTGGGTTCCTATGTAGGGTCATTCTACACTTCCCTAGAATCCTACACAGGTGGAGGCGCTGAAAGAAGATTCGTTCCAGAGGATTCACCCCAGGCTCTCACTAGCGGAGGCTCAGACCTCCTGTGAGCCTGCAGGTATACGCACCACACCGGTAACACCGCATGTTCTACTCACCCACACTATATATGAGATTGGGTGGGGTGGAATACCCGTTACATATATATACTGTATCATTAATACCGGTTGATACATTGCATGTTACGTGTGGGGTTTTCAATGCAATATTATCACTTTTGCTACGAGGAAGGCCTGCGATGCATTGCAAGTTATTAATCACAACATGCTAGTTATTTCAGTTGGCTGAGATGTACACTGGTCTTTTCAGTGGGTTAAGCTGAAACTATGGTGTGCAATACTGTAGCTTCATTGTCTGGTCCATATTTGTTGATTTAGCACATCAGTAAGTACAGCGGGGAGAAGACTTTGAAGACTGATTTACTACAAGGTTATCGTACATGTTATCACATTGCACAACTGCCATTAATGATAGTGCTTTTACTGTGCAATAACACAGTTGGTGGCTCTCTTTCTCTATCTCTGCAGGTCATTGTTTTTATCTGTGCATTCGTAAAGTAAAGGTAATTGTGTCGGCATGCTGTGGGCTATTTACAGATCATCTGCCAAGGGAAATATTAACACAAATGTGCCTCTCAAATCTTTTATGGAGGTATATATTTTTTTCCCATTTTTTTTTTACTACAATATATACTATTGTACCATTGGCAATAAAAAAAAAGTAGGTTTGTTACAGACTGCAATATTTTATATTTAGTTTAGTTGCCAGGGCTCAAGCTAGGTGAGCAATATGTCCGGTTCAATCTTGTGGCATCTGCGGGCCAATAGAAATCAGTATAGGTCAAACAGTGACAGCCGCATTGGATTCACCATGACGGACAACGGCAGCGGACGCAAAAATGATTAGCCATGCCAAAAAGGTTTATGTTCAACGGGAAATAAATTATCTGTCAGAAGTGACGAGAACGGTGGAAAGCTTAGGGTTAAGTTACAGGGCGGGGGATCGAGCACAAAGAGAGGAGAGAGAAGAGAGAGATTGATTATGTGGAGAACAATTGATTTTTTTACCCCCGGTTTGTAACAATGTAAACAGTAGGCTGATTTCAGAGCATGTTGCAGTCTATCTACAGTAGCTGCTTTCCCTGTATCTTAAAGCAGCAATCCCCCCCAGAATCCTATATGAATTAAATTCCTATAATATTAGTATTGTGCACCCTGGGGCTGTGACTCCCTTGGCAGAGCATCGTGGCACACTAGGGTTCCCTGGTTGAGAAACACTGGTATACAGCACATGCAGAACAGGAGCTTATATACAGTACTGTATGCCAGTTAGAAAAGCATTTCTACTGGGTAATTGAGGCTTAAGTGAAAAATATGTATTGAAGCTCTAGACGAAAGGCCTAAGATCAATATAATGACCGGGATAGAATAGTGATAGGGCGGCTGCTCCAGGTGGGTATGCAGCTTCCAGGCTTACAATCACTGTCTGTTCATTATTTGGGACTTTTTTTTATTAATACAGTACTATAATTTGTATGCTTCTCTTGTGTTCTTGTTCTAAAGCGAGCCCGTATTGAAACAACTGAGCAATACCTTGGAAGATAGAAGTCGTATGTGAGTGATTGAACTGGAAACCAAAGCAAACATAACAAAACACTTCAGTTTATCTGCTGGCCTCTACTATATCTTCATCTTGTTACGAAAGGAGACAAATTACTGCGCCGTTTCAGGAACAAATCTTTGAGAGCACTGACTGCATTGATGTGACACAGTGCCCCAATCGGCACTATCACAGTTTAATAAATAACCCCATAGAAATTTACGGCAGACAAGAACCACTTGACCCACCTAGTCTGTCTATTTTTCTATCTGCTGTAAAATCTCAGAACAGATATGAACACGGAATTTCTTTCATGATTAGCGTAGCCTTATATCTATCCAAAGCATTTTTTAATTCTGCTTTAGCCTCTACCCCATCTGTTGGGAGTTTATTCCATGAAATCACCACCCTTTCCATTAACAAGTATTTCCTGACATTTCTCTAGAGTATGTCACTAGCTTGAAAGCATGACCTCTTGTTAGCACTTCACTGTCTCTGAAATAACACCTCCTGTACTATTGAAACCCCTTATATATTTGACTCTTTCAATCATATCCCAGCTCTCCTTTCACGCCTCCAAGTTATACATTTGAAGGTCCTTTTATGCTTTCCTGATTAGTTTTTTTGATGTACACCATGCACCATTTGTGTAGCCCTTCTTTTCACAATCTCTAAATTGCTCATGTAATTCCGGAGACATTGTACATTACTCTAGGTGAGGTCTTACCAATGATCTATAAAGTGGCATCACCATCCCTCTCTTTCTGCTCCTAATACCTCTCCTTATATAACCTAACATCCTGCTGGCTTTCCCCTTTGTTACACTGCTTGCCTAATAACTAAGGCCAATTTCTCCTAAATTGTCCTAGGCCCCACCATAGCAACTGCCTTCTCTACTCCCTCCTGCAGGTCCATATTAAGTATACAATTTCCGATATCTGGCAAGTTTATTCTATCCTTTCAAAACAATCTGGGAATGGCCTTCTGCAACTCTGAGAGCCGTAATGAGTACCCACCCAGACACTTTGCAAATGTTCCCATGGCCTTGTTGATCCTGTTCCTGCCCTTTTCAATTGCCCAGGCATCTCTGTCCCCATGTTAAACCAAACGCGAAAGAATTTCTGACCAAATTAAATAGATATTTATTTTCATTATTTACTTTTCATTTCACAAACTAGCTCAACTGATCGCTTATAACCTAGGTCATTGCCACCCGCCAGCTAATGCAACTGCAGGAAAAGTATGGTGGATGCTGTGAAACTGCTGAAGTTTCAAACAAAGAAGGAGACCCCAGTATTCCTGTTGGAACGGAGTCGTCCAAAGCAAAAAGGCAGAAAAAGAAAAGAGGTTCTCCACTTACCATAAAAGCATCCGACACGGCCCCAGATCCCGAGGAGAAAAAGGGGGGCTGAGATGCCCTGCAGCCTAGAACAAATGGAGAATTTGTCCCGCGGATCACAGAATATCCAGAGGGCCTAAGACAGAAGTTGTGTACCCCAAAGAAGTGTCTGTCTGGTGCTGACAGTGAGAAACCCTCAAACTATATCAGGGAAGCAGAGCCGGAACCAATGAGTGACTATCTTTTGACCAGCCCTGAAGATGCCCTGCAAAATGCCAGACATGACTGTGATCTGCTCTGTGAACAATTGAAACTGAAGAGGGAAGATAATGCTGAGCTACAGAAGACTGTTCTCACAATGTACTCTGAATCCGGGACCGAATTGGAGGATCTAAGGACAGATCTAGATACTACAAATGCTACTATTACTGCCATGGATGAAAAGCAGAGCCAATTTGATAGAATGATTGCTAATCTGAAACAGAAGGTACTGAAAAGAGATTATGAGGAGGCACTGAAAGAGATTAGCCTCTCTCAGCAAGAGTTTCGCAATTGCCATAGAGAGGTGGAAGTCTCTCGGAATGAGGTTCACATTCTCCGCATAGAACTGAATGCCTCACACCAGGAGGTCAACAGTGTCCGGACAGAGGTGGACATATTGCAGAATGAGGTTCATACTCTCTGTGTAACACTGGGTGCCTCACACCAAGAGATCAGCAGTTGCCACACAGAACTGGGAGTCTCTAAAAAGGAACTTCACATACTCGCTGAGGAGCTGGACATCTCTCAAAAAAACTGTCTACAGTCTTAGTATGGATCTTAAAATCTCAGAAGGAGCTTCGAACCCTCAACCTAGAGATAGAAGTCTCACGCCAGGAGACCAGGAGTCTCAACTCAGAAATACGTAAATGGAAGGAAGACTACAAGGAGGCCCTGAATATTACAGAGACTGTAAAAAAGAGAAAATACAAGGCTGAAAGCAGAAAATTCTGGTTTGACTGACCACGAAACAAATGAAAAGATTCATGAGCTAGAAAAAAATTATGAAACTATTTGAATATGAAAAGTTCGAAGCATTGGAGAAACGTACTGTACACAAGCAGAGCACCTACTGCAGAACCAACTGCAAGGTCTGCGTACGCACCTACAGATTGCCGAAGAGAAGTAGTGATCTCTGCAGGAAGAAAATCTGCAGACTGCTAAAGAAGTACAAGTGCTGCAGGAACGTCTGATTACCCAGTGTGTTCCCGCAAAGCAGCATGAGAAACTGAAGGATACCCTGAGCATCGCTAGAGGCCAAACTTAGAGGCTAGGTGACTTGGTACAAGAGGGAACACAAGAAGGTCCAGAAACTGAGGCAAGTAGCTGCGACCCGAGCTAAGAAATCCACAGAGCTCCAAAATATAATGAAGAATGCGCCGATGCACACTCAGAGCAAGCTCCAGAAACAGGATTCTCTCGCTGATGTAGAATGGTGTGGAGAATGATGCTCAATATCAATGTGTACACAAAATCATCGTAGAGTTGAAGAAATAATAAGAGATAGGAACACTATAGTATATCCATGAGGTAATATAGGTAATATGCATTTAAGGGGGGGCAAAATAAGGGGCGGTCAGTCAGCCCGACTACCTCAGATGTGGTCAGAAATGCAGACCCTCTTAAAATATAAACTTCCCCAAAGAAGGGGGTCAAGGTAATAATATGAGGGCTATTTTGCTTTACCTGCCCTGGGGGTATCTTGAAGTCCAGAAAGCCAATAATGGATAGTGGTTCCACTGCGTGCAATCCTGAAGTGTAGAAGCAACAATTGAAGAGTAGATCAAAGGAGCACTGCTGCCAGAAGTAATTCTGAAGGAAAAATTCACGGGCAAACTCCAAACATAAAACTGAGGGTGTTTATTGCATGAGCTCACAGAGAGATGAACACAGCCAACGCACCAACGCGTTTCATCCCGTGGGACTTTATCAAGGTGTAATATGGAAACATACCTTCTCACAGATATAGCCACCATTTCGCGCCAAAAGTCCCGCAGGGGCGCATGCGCGCCAGTGACGTGTCGCACAACCGTGCCAAGTTGAGTGGTTGGACATGATGCGTTGTCACGGTTGTGCGACACGTCACTGGCGCGCATGCGCGGTGCGGCCCTGCGGGACTTTTGGCGCGAAATGGTGGCTATATCTGTGAGAAGGTATGTTTCCATATTGCACCTTGATAAAGTCCCACGGTACAGCTCAATCCAGGGGCTCTTCCTGCGGTTCATACAGTGCTTGCATAGTACCTTGCAGTTGAGCCCATTCATCAATATGGGCACAGGCATACTTATTAGCCACACCGCACTTGAGGTACCTTCATGCTAGCACCTTTATAGCTGAGTCACCATTGAGTAAGTGATCAGTTGCGTGCCAGGACCCCTGGTATTATTAATAGCTGTACACACCACTGCAGCTCCTGCACACTCATACACCAACACGTTCAAGTACCGGCACATTATCGGTATTGCTACAGCCTGCTGCCCACATGGGGTTTACACTTGGTATCTATTGGAGGGCATTGCCACCTTCCTATAGCCCATTGTCATATAGCCCTTGTGGCTAGTCCATCCACACAGGCTGCTACACGCCTCACCAGTCCCTGTCCACACCGACACTGTTTTAGAAACACCTCAGCAAGGGCCAGCTGTATACCAGCCCCCTCCGAAACATTGATATAATTCCACTCATTTGTTTCATTTTATTCTTAATCCAGAGTGCAGCAACCACTCGACATCGGATTCATATGTGTGTGTTCTTTATTTGTATTTTAACCCCCATCCTTTTAAACTTGATGACCATTAAACAATTATTTTAATATCATTCATTCAACATTCAGAATAGGGAATTGAGTGCTATAGTGGGTTTCTTGCTCTTCTTACATATGTATATTTCCACTACCCACAGCACCGTTCCCAGCAACATTACAACCACAAATTCTAAGCTGTAGCGGGGTACCCTTCATATATTGTTACTGCTTTTATTGAACAGCCTATTGGGAAAGCTGTCTAACACCTCTATCCTTCCAAAAGACTTACATTAATAAACCATTCCCAAACCTCAGAAACTGACATAGCCGTAGGAGCTGCTGCTGGCAACTCAAACTGAAGTACACCAAGGGAACATCAGTAATTTATAATTGGGATGCTTGTTAATGTAAGAGAGCAACATTACGTTATTGGAATTTTGTTCCTGACATTTAAAAAGCTCACAACATCTAGTTTGAGCCTTCACAAAAAGGTTGATCAAGACTGCCTCATATCTGTTCCTCTAGTCTTAGATTCACTATGCTCTCTCCAAACATTTGTATTAATTAAAATGTATTCAGTATATTTAACCTTCTAAAGGTTTTCCATTGGATACATGACGGCTGGAGTAGACCATTATGTTGAAATATTGTACATAATGAAACAAATATATAGTTAAAAGTATTTTCAAGCTAAATCTTTCTATATTATAAACTTATTGTGCCTGCCCCTCCATGAGATATAGCTCATCGGTGACATAATGCACATAGCCTGGTGGCAGATATGGAGAGTCGGATAGCTATAAAGTTTAGAAAGAAAGAGGAAGTCAGTGGACATGTGAGGAGAAAGCAAGAATGGTGGAGGAGAGATAGGCGGAGATAATTGATCACGTCATACGGTATTAAGTGAAAGAGATGCAATGGAAAGAGAAAAGGGAGGGAAAATAGAGAGAGAAAGTGGGGGAGAGAGAGAAGGAGGGAAGAGAAAAAGAAGGTGGGGAAATAAAACAGTCAAACCGTCATTATTTGGCGGAGGGTGGAGTAGGAACGGGAAGTGTGCATGGGCTGAGCCCATTGCAATTTAAAATATTTTGTTAAAGTTAGTTTGTAAGCATGGGGAGCTAAGAATTGAGAGGGATTATTGAAAAAGACCTGCCCTGTTTTTTTTTAATACTTTATTTGGTTGATAAAGACATTGTGGAATAAGGGTAAAGGAAACACTTGATAAACAAACGCTCCTCATTCAAGAGGCCTTGAAGAAAGAGAAACCATGCATAATATCCAAAGAAACAAAAACAGCTACATCTTTGCTTTAAACATGGTTACATTTGTTTAAGGAAGCCAATAAGAATAATACATCTTTAGAAAACTTGCTTTTTGCTGGCTACCGGTCATAGCACCTTTTGTTGGGTTAGTGGCACAGAGATGCTGCCTTCTTTCTCTTTGTCACTTTCCCTCTCTTTGACTCCATCTCTATGGGGGATATTCATTAAACGGCATAAATGCCAATCACGGCACTATTGCATGGAAACTCCTTTTGAAGTCAATGGGATTTTATGTGTAATAGTGCCCGAATCAGACTTATTGCAGTTTAATTGAAAAAAATACAGTATGTCATTCCGGTGAGTCTGAGACCTACTTATAAGCACCTGGGACAGCTGTTCAGGTTGGGAATCCATGGTGCAGGGAAAACATGAGTACTGTATATGGAATGAAAAGTAATGAGAGGAGAATGAGTAAAGAGAGAAGGTAGAGAAGGGGAGAGTGAGTGGATGTCAGGAAAAATGTCCAGGCTGCATGCAAGATGGCAGGGGGTACATAGCGTTCTTCAGCAGTAATACATGAGATTTAATAGGAATAAGAGCTTCTTACATAAAAGTTGAAGAAGTCAGAAAATGTGTAGAAGAAAGTTAGCAGATACAGCTCAACCCCCTTATAACGCGATCCGTTGCAAAGCGAATCCGCTTATAACGCGATGGAAGCGTGGCTCCCAATTTTCGTATTTATGAATACTTTACAACACAATTATTGGTATCTTAAATACGTTATTGTACAATGCATACAATTGTACATTATTTCTAACGCGATCCGCTTATAGCACGATGTGATTCTTTGGACCCCAACCACAGCGTTATAAGGGGGTTGAGCTGTACCTAGGGTTAAGCTGAAAAACTACAGGTCATGAGCAGAGTTACTAGTTCTATAATGTAGTCTAATATATGTCAAAATATACTAAATAGCAACAGTCCAGTTGTTTTTTCTGACTGTATTCAGTCATTCATGCTATTCAGTCAATGTGCACATTTTAAATAGGATGATTGCAGGAAGGAGATATTGAGCACGTGAATATATTACAGAGCCATTCCCATATACCAAAATACGAGACTGGCATTTAATGTTCACCAAAATATCACTATACACTGTAAGTTAAATGTTATAAAACAGCAGGTTGAAGCTATAAACATTTTGTGTCTCACAATTATTTATGTAGAGTGCTTGGGGACTGTGTACTTGCTACATAGCAACACCAAAACATTTCCCATTTCTGGAGAACCTGCATGTGGTTGGGATTTTACCGCACTTAATAAGCGGACAAACCGAAATTTCCCAATAAAGGACATTTTATTACCAAAGTTGGCTTTGACTTTCAGCTGCTGGACAGAGCAGTATGCATCCTTCAGCAAATTGCTCTTCTCAACCCCTCACTCTGCTCCATATGAAGACCTTCTAGTATCTTACTTAAAAATAATATTTCGGAGCATTGTAAGCTGTACTTGTAATTGCCATATCAGATGATCGCATGTATTCATAATTTACCAGCCTATGGTTTATTGATGCTCATTACAAGCTGTTAATGAGGTATCCTCTTCTCGTAGAGTAATGGAGCAGACAGACAGGGGGTGTAAGTGTCCAGGTCCTCTGCCAGGGGGATTGGGTTATTTTCTGGCCTTGGAACAATCCCATTTGCATGTGCTGTAGCAGCACGAGAATGAGCTGCCTTATGCATATTTTACTTGTTCCAGTTCTGTGTTAGGAGGGAAGAAGGAGATTGTTTGTGTGGCTATTGTGGACCAGTAGCAAATAAGGAGGGGAGTGGGGAAGGAGTCTACACACACAAAATGTAAACCGCTCTGTATAAGAAGGTGAAAAAAAAAACTGTTTACTGTACTGCAAAAATAAAACCAAATCTGCTTTATGTGTGTTAAATATAAGAAGCTTGCTAATCTGGTAGATAATGATGGATAGAGGAGCAGAAGAAGACATTATAATATGTTCAATCAAGGCTGGCCTGAATGCTACGCGCAGAGCGGATGTACATATCTGCCGCCCTTAGGCACTTGCCTGTGTCTGCCGCCTGTGCCTGCCTGGTCTCCTATTTGATCAGCAAGCTCACTCTCAGATCACACCAGGGGTGTGGGCGTTGTGGGATATCCATGGTCCCCATATAATATATGAAAAGCACATCCACACCAGGGTGCTACACTCTTTTGTTACTGTTGTTTATACTTTTAGCTGAATTGGCAAGAGCTGACAATTAAAAATCTGCAACTGATATCAGACGCGCTACGAGGCCGTGATTATACTCACGGCGAGCAACTGCGTGCCGCGGGAACAAACATATGGAGAGTAATGAAAGCGCACACAATGCCCGTCAATGCCTTGTCCAGGCGCACGTTTTTATAACAGATTTTCAAAATTGTTCTCCCTACGCGACGGCCGCGTCACGTTAGCGTTTCAGCCAATGAAGGGGCGAACCACTCACGGCCACGCCTCCCTATTGCTCCTGATGCCTCCTGCCTGCAGTGCAGGTTTCGAGCGTGCGCATCGCCCTAGTGACATCACGAGGGAGAGCGCGCACACTGCCGCAACCAGTATAATCAAGGCCTTAGAGAGGGTTGGGGTTCCTTACAATGTATCTGATCACAGACGCGCTATTAGAGAGGGTTGGGGTTCCTTACAATGCATCTGATCTCAGACGCGCTATTAGAGAGGGTTGGGGTGCCCCCAGTCACTGCGTGCACACGTGCGTCGGGGCGCCTTGTGGCACGTGCACCAGTTTAAGCCACGATCTGCGGTCTTGGGGTAGCGATGGGCCATGCATCTTGAGAAGAGCAGGGGGAGGCGTGGTGGGGGCGTGGCCATGACATCACATGGCTGGTTTGCCCTCATTGGCAGGCGCAAGCAGGCAGTGACTGGGGCCGGCCCCATAGAGGGCCGTATCTTGTTCGTGCTGCGCATGCCGTAGCGCACGCAGCCGCGAGTAGTGGGGACAATGCATCTGATCTCAGACGCGCTATTAGAGAGGGTTGGGGTTCCTTACAATGACAATTAAAAAGCTTTCATCTTTTCGATACTTTTTTGTCAAAAATGATCATTATCTAGTTTGATTACAATAGTCATGTTCAGAGCTTATTAGGCTTCATCTGATGAAGGGGTTGGCACAGCAAAACGTCATGCCAACACCTCTTTTCCTTGGCTAGGATGCCCCTAATTTTTATAACTTTAGGTCATATTTTGCATTTTGCATTTTTTGTATATTTATGATGTACTAGCTGAGAGACCCGGCGCTGCCCGGGACCAAAACCTCCCGCTCCTTCCTCTCTTCACCCCCCCTCCACCCCGTTCCCCTCGTCTCTCTCCGCCTCCCCCCACCCATGCGCAACTGTGTTCCTTCCCCCCCTCTGCGCAGGTCCGGTCCCCCCCCTGCGCTGCACACCGTGAGACACACACAGTGCCACACACACCGTGCCACACACACACACACTGTGACACACACACACACACACATGGTTAACAGCCACCTGATTGGCTGTTAAAACCATGTGCAGACTAAAAATTTTTTTTTTTCTGTGACGTCACTTAAAGGGAATGATGCCAGCCAATCAGAATGGCTGTGCTTCATTTACCTTTAACATGACGTCAGTAAATCCAAGATGGCCGCTATGTCACAAGGTATTTCAGCCAATCAGAGTGTGGGGACCAATTCCAAGCCATATTTAAGGCCAAAACAAGCCATATTTAAGGCCGTGATGCCTCATTTGAGCCCAAGAAGCCGACGAGACAGCATCGGCTGGGATTAATTAAGGCCCTGTTTTGGTTGTAGATTTTAGAGCAAGTAGATTCATTCTTGTTTAAATTGTGTCCTTTCGCACACATTCCGAACATTATTTGTTAGAAAATGTAAATCTTTTATTGACCATGTTGAAAATGTCTCTATGATGATGGCCTTTAGATGTGGTAGTGGAAAATTTAGATTTCCCTCTAAGTGGGGGTTATTGGTGCGCGTTAGCTCATCGTTCACAATCTCTGTGCTGAAGAGTTCCAGATGAGCAGAACTGATTACATTGTTACACTTCAGGAAACTATTCTCCAATCAGATTTTGTTAATAAAGTGTCTCTTCAGAGTGAGATTGCGACACAACTCTTGAGACTGTATATAATTGACAATGCACCTTGTTCCACATGAACGAGAGAAGTAAGGCCTACTAATCAAAACTTTGCTTGGGTCAACTGTAACGATCACCGTAGAAAGAACTTAAGATCCTTTGGGTGGAGTTATGTCTTCAGACTGTCTCCGCAATCTTTTTTTTAAATATGGGCCGCCGCCACGCTCTGTTTCCTCTCTGATAGAACCCTTTTCCTTCTTTCCTTTATTTATTGGTTTTGCGTATAGGCCCTGAACCTTTGCCTCCATGGTGGGATCTATATGACCTGTTTTTTATTCTGATCTAAAAAACAGATGAGAGGTTGGGCAGGTGATCGCATACCTTGGACTTGGATTTACAGTATAAACTATTTTGATTCAGAAAATTTGAGTCATGCTTTTCAAATTCTCGGTTGTCCATTTTAGAACATTTTGCATGTAATTTCTCCCTTTATAGTTGGCGTTCTAAATGTCCCTTCAAATCATGAGGGTGGGTACCCGTTATTTGTGCAAAAAACTCTTCTTTCATCATACCACTGTGTTTACGTCCCGACCCTCTCATTCCAATTTTCCAACATCTCTGGTGCGGTAAATTGAGATTTCTTGCTGATCACTAATACTATATTTGAGAGTGGGGAGTCTCTAACCACCGCCCTCCTCCTTGGGATTAGTTTTAAAGATCTACTATACTGTCATGATCTTTTGCCCAAGTTTCTCGTTGTTCATATATCGTATCAGCTTTAATCCACAAAAAACTTGTCGTGCTTTTTCCTTCAGAAGTTTCGTCCATCCCATGTTCCAGTTATGCGGGAGGTCATTGCTCAAGCCTCCGAGGCCATCAATAGTGCATTACTAGGGCTGCAGCAATTACTACAATCAGAAATTTTCTTTATCCATTCGTTTTAAGTTTTTGTTCTTTCATAGATACATGAGCTTCATAAGTGATATTGAGCAGTCATCCACATATCTATCCCACCCTTTAAAATATGTTCGTTTATCCTTACCGAAAAGGGGTGATTTTTTATAGCGTAGGGGCCTCCCTAGGACTCTACAAGCACCCACCATACTGTTTGTTTTGGTCCTTTTTTCAAGGTGGGGATTTTACTTCGAAGGAGGCTAATTGCTCTAAAACTTTAAAGGTTGTTTCAATAATGACCCCTTAACATTCCCTTAATCAGACACAATTCTGATGTCCCTTCCTTTGAAATAGTGTGTCAAATTTTCGTCAGCGTTTTTTTCTTCCGGCAATCTACCAGCTCCAAACACATGTGTCCGGAAATTATAAAAAGCTAATCAAATACAAAGGCTTTTATACAAATAAAACAGTGCATGCACAACAAGACTCATACAAAGTGATGAATGAGTGAAGTAAAAAAGTGCGCAACTAATGTAATATATTGATGTGATAAATAGAAATTAAGTACCTGATCCTTGGTATTAGGA
The DNA here is from genome assembly GCA_036426205.1 of Ascaphus truei. Lineage (NCBI taxonomy): Eukaryota > Metazoa > Chordata > Amphibia > Anura > Ascaphidae > Ascaphus > Ascaphus truei. Next base: position 43,019 of record WSYH01003422.1, read on the forward strand.
GCGTCTTGCACAAGCTGCGGTTAGACGGGATGGGACTCAAAAAAGACACAAAAAAACACGCGCAACGACCTCATAGTTGATTAAAATATATTTGTACCATAAAGAATATAAATGGTGAGTATTAGCGTACTCAGGAGTAAGTAATAAACGTCCAATTTTGGGATCAATGTACCCAGCCACCACGTGGGAAGCCGATCAGAGTTCCTCACATAAGGATGTGCGGCTGTTCCTTTCACACATTTCGTACGAAATTCCTGGTCAGGTAAAGTTGGAATCTTTTAGTACCTTGCTTCCAGAGTACAGTGAATCAACAAGCGTTTGCAGCTCTGTCCTCGATCGCTGCATTGAGACGAACGCTCCAACACAGTGAGACTCTCTCCACAAACCCTCCGTTGAGACGCTTCCCCGGTTGTGACGTCACCGCGGGTTTCTCGCCGTACTGGCAAAAACCGGTACACACTGGGTTATAGCCGTCGTGAGTAAGGCATGAAGTAGGTAATAATACTGCTCTAAAAACTCTAGCTCCAACGCGTTTCGTAATAACCGAAAGTTTTCTCTTCATCAGTGAATAAAGATACATGAAACTACTTGGCTTTTAAATACCCCACGCCATGAGCCTCATCATTGTCTTCCACGTTTATTATGCCACCCATGAGCAAATGGCGGGGAGGTAGTCAAAGTACACGGACTGCACGCCCAATTGTTGTCAGTGACAACATAAAAAAAAAAAAAAGAAAACTGCCTTATTAACAAGCAAATACGGGACACAAATGGTCTATAAACAGTATTAAAACGCGATAGTGATTCTAAAACCAAGAGAGGAATATTAATGCATAGAAAAGGTATTAGCAGCATTGGTGGTGGCGCATATAACCTCCCATCATATCACCTTTCTCGAAGGAGCCAGCGAAAAATAGGACAATATGGACTTGTGGAAATTCTAATTAAAACTACAATAAAACAGCTAAAAAAATGCATGCTATATTTGGCATACATAAACAAAGGATGATATGATGCCTTCACAATTAAAAGGACAAAGAGGCAAAGTTAAAATATTAAAGATATAATTGAAACTGATAAAAAATTAATAATATAGTCAGGCATAAAATCCTCATGAGGACAATATATGAGACCAATATCTATACCTCATTTAGACCTCCGGATGCGGTATCGAGTTTAGTATCAAGAAGGTCTTCCTGTCTAGATAGTTCTTTGACTCTATCTCCCCCTCTTCTATTCCTGGTATATTTTGATACCCTTGATAGAAGGGAGGGGTGCACTATTGTGACATGTGCATAATGTTTCGACAGGCTATGCGATAAAACCTATTCAATGTTACGCAGATGTTCTGAATGCGAACTTTTAATGGGCGTTTAGTACGTCCCACATATAATAGGCCACACGGACACTCTATTAAATATAAATATATAAATATAAACAGCGTGTGGAATTGGTTCCCACGATCTGATTGGCTGAAATACATTGTGACACAGCGGCCATCTTGGATTTACTGACGTCATGTTAAAGGTAAATGAAGCACAGCCATTCTGATTGGTGGCATCATTCCCTTTAAGTGACGTCACAAAAAAAAATTTTTTTTTTAAGTTGCACATGGTTTTAACAGCATCAGCGTGGCTGTTAACCATTGTGAGGGTAAAGTGTGATGTCACGAAGCCATATTAAGGCGTGACGCCTCATTTGAGCCCAAGAAGCCGACGAGACGCATCGGCTGGGATTTAACATGGGGTTTATGGATTGACAGATGAAGAAAGGAAGATAAAAGAACAACAGATATGTTTACAGATGAAGATAGAAGACGGTGAGTAAAGAAAGAAAAAAGAAGTTTGCCTGGGTACCTGAGCCGGATCTGTGGATGATGGCATTGGATGCTGTTGGAGGCCTACTGCCACCGACACACTTTATTCGAGCAAATACCCAGTATGGTACACTGGCAGATACCTGGAATGGCGCTCCTCCCCTCTGACAAGCCCCTGTTGCGTTTGCCTTCCGCAGCTGGGTTCTGCCTGGCTGACGGGCGGCTGATCTGTTAAATGATAATGATTAGGATTAATAGGCTGCAATGCTTGCATTCTACCAGATGGTCATAAATTCATGAATTGTTAAGGTGAGTATATATATATATTAAGTCATTGAAGTGCCCAGGGGACTATAAATGCTTCAATCCCTGCCTGGAAAACCTCAATGCACCGGCAGAACAAACAGTCACAACTCAATACACCCGGGTATACCCGAACTCGTGGGACTAGCCGAGCTCGAATAAAGTGTGTCGCCAGTGTACAAGGTACGTGAGCTTCCTGTTACCCCGGGAGTCGGAGGGCCACCGCTCGCATGTAAGTAAGATATTCTATGTTTGTAATGTTCTCTTTTACAGGTCTATTTTTGGTGTTGTTTTTTGATGTTTTTGGGGAAGCACATTGAACTGCTAATCTATTAATGCTACCTCTTTCGGGTACAGATTAATAAATATATATGCCAATATTTGGGTGGGCATTCTCTTGTTATGCATTTAATGATTGGAAGTGATTGTTTGTTTATGGTTAATGATATAAAGGTTTGCGATTGGTGTTCGCTTGAATATTCAAGTTTATATTTAATGTGTAGTAGTTTTTTTTGGATACTTTCAGAGATAGTTTTAATGCTGTATTTGTCTTTTAATGGTTACATTAATAATGTAGGATTAATTCATTGTTTTAAATTGGTTATGTGTTACTATTCGTTTTGAGTTGCTTTAGGGATAATTGGTTTGATTGGGTCATGGTTTAATTAATTCATGTTGATGTTGTAATGCTTCTATTGATTGGATTAGCTGGCTACTGATTTTATTTAGTGAAGTGTGTTTTTTGGGGAGTACAGTTAGGTTTTATTACTGTATGCTTTGTATTACTGTATCTTTTATTAGGGTGCCCATTGAGTGCTATAGAGGCTTATCATGCCCATGTATTATTATATGGTTATGATGTACCACTATTATACTCTAATGGGTATAGGGTGGCTAATTCAGTCTGGGGTGGGTGCTTAGGCCTCACGGGTCTGGGTGGGTAGGTGTATTAAGGGGTTAGGGACCATTAAATGTATTTTTTTTCAATATATGCTTTCTGGCAACGGAGGACAGAGGACCTGCTGTTGTGTGTAATATAACTGTATTTATTTATTTTATTATGTATGCGACTGCAGTGTTTAATAATGGGCAAATAATATATTATCCATATCTGGATAATAGTTAATTTGCCCATTACTGTACTGTATGGATTTGGCGGATGGGGGGGGGGGGGGGGGGTGGGGGTGCGTGTATTGATGTGTTTGTTATCTATGTATGTTAAATATCCATTTCTTTAATAGTGTAGAGGTGCAGGGGGTCCGGACTGAACCCCGTTGGTGTTTGTGTCCGGGGACCCCTGCTTCCCGAGAACAGGCCCCATTATGAGTGCCGGTATCCCTCTGCATTGAAATGTCCCGCGTCACTGACCGGACATTTCCTCCTTCCTTGNNTGCATAGGAGATACCGGCACCCCATAAAGGTGCCTGTATCTCGGGAAGCAGGGGGTCCCCGGACACAAAACCAACGTGGTTCAGCTCCGGAGACCCCCTGCACCTCTACACTATTAAAGAAATGGATATTTAAATAAATAAATTTCGGGCGACATTTCCGCTGGGAGAGGCGGCTCTCTCAGAGCTGCTCTCTCTGCAGCAGAAATGAATCGCTGGTTTTTGCCTTTTTAGAGGCTCGAGGCTCTCGCTGGCAGCAACTCGCCAGGTTTGGGCATTCTGCTATCACAGGTATTCGAGCCTTTCTGAATACCGTGATAGCAACGCCCAAAAAACATTCATTTTAAAATCCCTGGCGAATTTTTTTATGAATGTTCTCTGAATAAGGCCCAAAGTCTCTGGCTGAAAGTTCTTTTGGCTAGGTCGCAAGTTGCCAACCTAATATTTCTGCCAAATGAAAGAAGTTCGTTCTTATTCGTTGGAATGTCACCTGACACCTATGCGGTTTACCATACCGGGTGTCCACCCCTCACTTGGCGACACCCAGTCTGAGGTTTGGCCCCAAGTTGTGAATGGCTCATGCTGCGTACCTGGATCTGGCACTCAGCAACTTCCCGGCCATTTTCACACTTTGGATCTCTGAGGCTTTTCAACCCTGGACTTCACTAGACTCAGATTCTCCCACTTAGCAGGGGCTCTTTGAAGTACAGGGTGTAAAATACCCTCAGCTCATTCACCCTTAGCATATTTGCATGCTAAAGGATTTTTTCCGTGCATGCAGAAAAAACCTTTCCTGCCTGTGCATTTAAAACCAACAGTAAAATACATTTTATTAATAAATTATGTTCTGCTTATGCTACGGGAATAAACTTTATATGTGGGTGCATGGTTTCTTTATTCTGGGCTGCACTCCAAAAATCAGAGTGCTAGCCCACTTGGTTCTGAAGTCAGCGGACTTAATTGAAAGGCTTCTATTGTGGTTTTCGTGGTTAACCTAGTTCCCACGTCAATAGACTTTCTCCCTTTCAACTTAGGACGCAACAAGATGAGAAATACATTTTGACAGAATCCACTTCAGTTTAATTGCAAAAGACTTATTCAATTGACCTTGTGGTTGCGAGGTCTAGTGCTTGGAAATGGATATCTATACTTCAAAGCTGCCCTACCATACACAGCCACGCGTCTTCAATCAGCGCTTGGTTCATCGCTCAAAACGCCATCTTGTGTCTGAAAACCAATAGTACAGTTTGTATATATCCCTATTACTCCAGCCAGGGAATGGGCTGCAAAATGGAGACAATAAAGGTGGTGCAGGGGGAAACAGATCAGGGTATTGCACAGACAATTAATCCCTTCACTCCCAATGCGATTTAGGGTTAATCAGCTGGGTATAATGCCTTTATTAATGGCCTGATTAACCCTCTCATTGACACACCTCCCCCACTCAAAGCGCAGGATCTGCCCTGACCACCTCGTTTGGTGGTTGGGCTGGCCTGGCAGCTCTTGAAGTTATTGGTTGTTGAGGACTGTCCTGGCGGGAAAGGCCCTCAGCATTGCCATGTTCACTGCCTTTCTTGTGCTGGATGGTGAAATCAAATTCCTGTAAGGCAAGACTCCAGCGCAAGATTTAGCATTTTCTCCCAACACCCTCTGCAACCAACTTAACGGGTTGTGGCCCGTAATCACTGTAAATGGTCTGCCATAAAGATAGGGCTGCAGTTTCCTCAGAGTCCATACAATGGCCAGAGACTCCTTTTCAATGGTGGCATAAGCCATCTGTCTGGGCAGCAGGTTGCGGCTCAGATACACCACTGGGTGTTCACTGCCCTCCTCCCCCAATTGGCTAAGAACAGCACCAATGCCATAGTCTGAGGCATCAGTCTGCACCAAGAACTTTTTGGATAGTCTGGTGCAGCTAGTATAGTGCAGTCTTCAATGCCTGAAAGGAGACCTCACAGGCAGGAGACCAGACTACCAGCACAGACTGTCGCTTCTGGGTCAAGTCCGTCAGGGGTTTGACGATGGCGCTCTACTGAGGGACAAACTTTCTGTAGTAGCCTGCGGTGCCTAAGAAAGCCACAACCTGCTTCTTAGTCTTGGGAGTGGGCCACTTCACTATTGCTTCCACCATGGCTGGTTCTGGTTTAAGATGCACGCCACCCACCCTGTGCCCTAGGTACAATACCTCTGTCATCCCTACTAAGCACTTGGTGGGTTTTAAGGTGAGTCCCGCTTCCCTAATCCTGGCTACATGCACTAAATGTGAGTCCCACAAATTACTAAAGACAGCAATGTCATCCAGGTATGCAAACCCTTGCATACCCTCGAGCAAACGATTGACCAAGCGTTGGAAGGTAGCCTGTGCATTCTTCATCCCAAATGTCATCACTAGAAATTCCACTTGGGGTAATGAATGCCGACTTCTCCCTAGCCTCCTGGGTCAAGGGGATCTGCCAATACCCTTTGCTGAGATCCATGGTGCTCAGATACCTTGCTTGTGTGAGTTCATCTAACAACTCATCCATGCAGAGCATGGGGTAGGCATCCGACACCGTCCCTGCGTTGAGCTGTCGGTAGTCCACACAGAACCGGGTGGTCCCATCCTTCTTAGGTACCAGGACTACCAGACAAGCTCAAGGGCTCTGGGACGGTATAAGTACCCTAGGGCTAGAATCTCTTCTACTTCCCTCTCTATACTGCCCTTAATCTCTGCTTATACTCTGTAAGCATTCTTATGCAGAGGTGTCAGATTCCCTGTAAGCACTGGGTGATTTGTAATGTGTGTCTTGCCTGGCTTATCTGTGAACAGAGCCCTATACTGTTCTAGCATAGCTCTGACACTCAGCTGAGACCCTATCTCAACCTGTTCTACTGTACCCCCCTGCCTAGACTCCCCCAGGAGATCTGGCAGAGCATTGCTCACCGGATCTCCCATCGGTGGGAAACAAATGGCCAGCACTGATGCCACACTCTGTGCTACGTACACTTTGAGAATGTTTATGTGATAGGTTGAATTCCTTCCTGCCTCAGCACCTACCTGTACAACATAGTTGCACTCATTCATCTTTCGGAGTACCGGATACGGTCCCAACCAGGCAGCCATCAATTTGTTCTCCCAAGTGGGTTTGAGAACAGGTACTTACTGTCCTGGGATGAATTCTCTGCTACGAGCATTCTGATCATACCAAGTCTTCTGCTTGGTCTGAGTAGACCTAAGGTTGTCCTGTGCCAACCCCATGAGCATCTGTAGCCAGTCTCTGAGATCTACCACATACTGAAGCACAGAAGCATCAGTATTGGTACTCTCCCCTTCCCATCCCTCACGGAATAGGTACAGAGATCTCTGTACCCTGCGACCATACAGCAGCTAAAAAGGAGAAAATCCTGTGGATTCTTGCGGTACCTCTCGGTATGCAAACAGCAAGTGCTGCAGGTGAATCTCAAAGTTTTTCCCTCTGCATGTATAAAAGTCTTAAGCATCTGCTTCAGGGTCCCGTTGAACCTCTCACACAGTCCGTTGATCTGCGGATGGTAAGGGGTCATGTGCTGGTGCTTCACCCCGCACGCATCCCAGAGACACTGGAGCAATATGAATTGCGACCCCTGATTGGTTAGGATCTCACTAGGGAAACCTACCCTAGAGAAAATGGTTAATAAGGCTTTAGCTACTGCCCTAGCATCAATGGTGGCAAACGCTACCGCCTCAGGGTACCGGATGGCAAAGTCCACCACTGTGAGGATGTAGCGCTTCCCTGACCAGCTGGGAACCATGAGGGTTCCCACGAGGTCCATGGCTACCCGCTGGAAAGGTTCCCCTGTTACCGGTATCGTGTTCAGGTTTGCCTTCACACGGTCACCCGCCTTACCTACTCGCTGGCAGGCATCATAGGACTGGCAAAATTCTGCCACTGCACTGGATGCCCCCGGCCAGTAGTAATGCTGCAACAGCCGGGCTCGTGTCCGAGCGACCCCCTGATGCCCCGCTAGTGGAATGGAGTGGGCTACCCGCAATAACTGCTGCCTATACTCCCGGGGTACCACTAGCTGTCTCTTCCCTGTCCATACTTCATGTAGCCCTTTAGCCCCTTGTTCTCTATACAGCAACCTGCGTTGCCACAAAAAGTAATCAGCTCCTTCACTTGGTTTAGACTCGGATGCCTGAAGTCTCATGCCCTCTAAGCTGGGGTCAGATCGCACCACATCCCTAAACTGGGTACCTAGCTCTGGCCACCCCCCGGTCATACCTAAGTCAGGAGGACAGGGAACAGGTACAGGGAACAGTAAGTCAGGATCAGAATGCGACTTACTCTGGCTTACCTCTCTGGTCTCCGCAGAGACTGCTGGAACCGTAGGTCCCAAATGCAGGGGGACAGGGGCTGGTTCTGCTGCGATCCTTGCTGACTGGCTCCTGGTGATCGCTTCAACAGGCGCCAGCTCAGTTGTAAAAATGCAGGTTACATGCCCCAGGTCATTGCCAAGTAGGATCTCAGCATCTAACGCAGGCAATAGCCCACCTCCCTCATGCCACGTCCGGCACCCCAATCCAAAAAGACTCGGCAACCTGGAGTGACCGCGGTCCTCCATCTGGCATGGTCACTTGCATACCGGTGCCTGGGAGCAAATCCTCTAGTCGCACCATATCAGGGCGAACCAGGGTGACTGTGGCACAGGAGTCCAGCAAGGCATCCGCAGGCCGGTCCCCGATGGTCACCTTCCGCAGATGCTTCTGCTGGACACCGTTGGGCTGTATCCCGACTGGTGCAACCTGATGTCCCCCGATCTCTGCTGCTGGTCCTGAGGTGGCAAACGCAGGCTCTCCCGTGGAAGTCCCTCTGTGAGATGGCTCCAGGGCTGTGCTTGGCTCCTCTGTGTGTGCCTGCCGAACACGGGCGACGGGCCTCGCAGCTGGTAATCATTGCCCTTGATGGGGTCCCTTGGACCGGTCCGGACAGTCTGGTCTGAGAAGTCCAACCTTGTTACAGGAAAAACACTGCCTCTCATGTTTAAGCTCTTCAGCCTTGGGTGTGTTGACTGCTGCTGCAAGTTTGAGTATCCACTGAGGGGTAGTATTAGCTACCTTGGCCGCGCAGGCCACTCATTTGAGAGCTGCTGCTTTATCCATTGCAGCCCTGCTGGCCACATATTCATCAGCCATCCTCACAGCCTCCTCATAGGTCAAAGACCCATGCCCTCACGGTTGAGGGGAGCCACTGCAGTAGCTGCTCCTGAAACATCAAGTCCAGTAGGGTATGGAATTTTGTAACCCCATTCCCCTCCACCCACTGAGTCCCGTGTAAGGCCATACGGCCGGCAAAGTCCGCAAAAGACTCCCCAGGGATTACCTCCCCTGTCCGGAACTTGCCCCTGTATGCTTGTGGGGTCAGGGCATACTGGGTTAGCAGTCTACTTCTTACATGACCGTAGGCATCGGCATTCACGCGTGGAATACACTGCACAGTCCGTTTGGTTTGCCAGATAACAGTGGTCACAGTCTGACCACCCAGTCCCTCCTTGGAATTCGGAACCGTGAACACTGCATCTCAAAGTCATTGAAGAATGCATCAATGTCATCTGTGCCATCCACGAACTTGCTGAAGCTGTGGTGGTCCGCCCGGGGAATCTCCTGTTCCCCGTTTACAAGGTGAGAGTGTGGGGGTTCTTCAAAGCACTGTTGCCAGCAGCTGTACATACTCTGCGGTGATAACTCCCTCTCCCCATGCAGTGAGAAGTGCAGTGAGCCCAGGGACAGTACTGTAAGTCTGGCAGCCGCAGCAACTACACCTTCCGCACTCCCTGGCACCAAGCCACCAGCATCCAGGTAGTCACCGGCACTCTCCCCATGTCCTTGCAGCCCCTCAGCTGGAGGGACCTCCTGCACTTCGGGTTGAGTAGCATCCGCTGCCACAGCAGCAACGGGGACATGCCCCTCGGTGGACCCATCCTGGCCTCATGAAGCTCCAAGTCTTCCTCCAGCTGCCCTTTAGACTGACCATCTGTCGATAGTCCATAGCCTGCACATCTCTCCACGCTCTTTGCCCGGTCCCAGGATAGGAACCTTCCTGAGCGTAGTCTCATGGTGCTATCGGGGTATGGGTAAAGGGGCCAGTGAAATATCTTGTGCTCTTTAGAAGTGTGTGTAAATTGCCACTTTTCTGGGGAGCTCGCAAGTCACGAGGTCCCCCACTATACTACGGAATCCCGCAGGAGACACAGCATAGGTTCAATCAGCATCCCACCCCTGCCACCAGTTAATATAAGCCTGTCACGGTGGACCAGTACTTATTAACACTTTTATATTTTTGGGATTCTCGATTGAACACAACAAGGCGGGCAAAATAAATTGTAATTTATTTGCTTAATAGACAAACACACGACAACCTCACAATACACTTAATAATCACTTACTGGGATGGGGAAACTAAATAAATTGTCCTTTGCACGAAAGCTAAAGAAATAAAATCTCTGGCTTAAAGTTCTTTTGGCTAGGTCGCAAGTTGCCAACCTAATATTTCTGACAAATGAAACAAGTTCGTTCTTATTCATTGGAATTCGTTCGGGAGTAACCAGGGCTAACGAATTCCTGAAGCAGGGGATGTTGTTAACCCCTTGGGTTCTGGAACCGCTACCACTGTACTTGAACGGAATCTTGAGCAAAGCTTGGATAAGTCATGAATCACACCGGGGATAGCCCGGCAGACAAGTTTATAGGGTTCACAGTCCTATCTCTAACATGCATGCCCAATCCCCTCCGTTGGAACATTTAACCCACCAATCCCCGATTTGCCCGGAGTTTGCAGAACGAGCAAAAAGAGCTTTCCGGTTTGCAAAGCGCATGTGTCAGCCTGACACCTATGCGGTTTACCATACTGGGTGTCCACCCCTAACTTGGCGACACTCAGTCTGAGGTTTGGTCCTGTGACAGGGTGAATAAACATCACCAGCCCTATGCCTGGCGACCTATGTTTAGGTCTGCAGTGCAGCAGTGACAGGGTTAACATTCAGCTTGGAGGTCTTGTTAATCAGTCTGATCCCAGCTGCTTAATCAAGGAGCTTAAAAAACCCTAGGCTGCACACACATGCAGCCTGTCTGAACCAGTGAGAGTACTTAAATGCTGAAGGAGAATTACTGCAATAAGGTCTGTCTTCAATATACTTTTTTGATGAACTGTTTGCTGTGCTATTACAATGGAATCTAAACAGTCCTTGTTGGGAAAAGGTTCAAGCCCCCTCAGAACTTATTTTTTGTTTTGTATGCTGAAAATAAGCTGTTTTGTTTTTGTGTGCCATATTTTAAGGCTCAATAAATAAGCCTTTGCAAGAAACCCACATGTGGTTGCATGTACCCTGCAACATATGGCGTCAGAAGTTGGATGCTGAGAGGCCCCTGCAGTTGAAGGGCCACACACAAAAAAAATAAATGCATTTTTAAAAGAGTTTCTGTGCAAGCAGGCCAAACAGCAGGGACTCTTAATACAGGACCAGACCAGACTGCAGGGACTGTTAATGCAGGAACAGGCCCAACTACAGGTAGAGAGAGATAAAAGACTACTGCAGCAGCAAACCCAGCTCCTAATCCAGAAGCAGGCAGCACAGGATGAGCTGATGGCCAGGTTGCTGACCCAATCCCAGGGGTCTGCCAGTCCAGTTTGCGAACAAATCCCAGGTCCTCCTGAGGAAAATAACACCAAACGAGGATCCAGAGGCTTTTTTTACTGACGTTTGAAAGGGTTGCCGAAGCCCAGGGCTGGTCTTCAGATCGCTGGGCATCTGCTTTGGCCCCGCTCCTCATAGGAGAAGCCCAGGCCTCATATCAGGGCCTCCCAGCGGATCAGGCGAGTGTCCTGGACCCGACGGATCCAACTCCACTAGCACTTGCAGATGCCCAAAGAGGGAGACTGGACCAATGGGGAAACTATGGCCCCTCCATTTTGCAACCGCCAAGTGCCACGAAAGGAGCAGTCCTTCCAGCAAGCGAGAGGTCCAAACGCTAGTCACTGCAGAGACCCTCATCCACTACCTGATGTCGGCTCGTTGCCAAATGAGAGGAACTTCAGAGGACGTCGCCCACAGGAGCCATCGGATGCCTGGTCTCAAGTATCCGGTCCAGCTGAGCGGTATCCGCTGCACCCTCCTGTGAGGGAACCCTCTCCATGTTCCGCCTGCGGAGAACAAGACCACCGGAATGTGGACTGTCCCCAGATGGATTGTTCCTTCAGCAGGACAGTCGCCTCGGCCTTCCCCAGAGAAAGTTGCAAGCCCTGGCTACTTCCAGCCCAAATTGGGGGAAAACCATCCAGGCCCTTGTAGCTCTGGAAAACGCTGGTCTTCCAGGAACTGTTACCGCGTGACGTGCTTTCCTTTGACTCCCCATGGAGTATAGAGTGTATACACGGCGATGTAAAATGGTATCCGATGGCCAAAATCCGGCTACAGGTAAAAGAGGCCAGGATCTAAGTAGGAGTCGCTCCTTGGCTCCCTGCCCCCGTTTTGCTCGGGCGTGACTAGCCTTTCCTTTCAAACCTAAGGGCTCCAGTCTCACAGGAGGGGCCTCATTCTCTGGCTTAGGAGAAACCTGGTAAACGGTTCCCCTTCTCGGCAGACCTGTTCCCCAGTAGACACCGGGTTCCAAAGACTCGGAGGCAAAGACACTGTGACAAACAGGACTGGTTGCAGAAATCTGGGACTCAAGGTGGCCATACTAATAGGCATAAGTCACAAGTAATGACTGGGGATGGCCAGAAGGAGGGAAAGATAGGCTCTGGGGATTTACCAGAACTATGTCTCCCTGATTTTCGCCAGAGGCAGAGGGAAGACCCAGTCCTGGCCAAGCAATATGATAAAGTGGTAAAAATTGATGACCAGATATTGAATGCACAAGGGGTAGTGGTGTTCCCTCATTTTGAATTGTCGAATGATATCCTGTATAGGGTTAACAAGCAGACACAAACAGGGGAGGTCACCAGACAAATATTTGTTCAAAAGGCGTTTGTTAAAACTGTCTTCACTCTAGCCCATACTGTTCCTTGGGGTGGTCACCTTGGTAGAGATAAAACCTTGGACCGTATTTTGTTCCGCTTCTATTGGCTAGGGATGCATAGTGATATTGCTAAGTTATGTGCGGCATGTCCTGAATGCCAGCTAACTAGTCCAAAGGGACAAAAACCAGCCCCCTTGGTTCCTCTACCATTGGTGTCTGTTCCAATTGAGAGGATTGGTGTAGACTTGGTAGGGCCTCTGGAGCCTTCTGCGAAAGGTCACAGGTTTATTCTCGTAATAGTCGACTATGCAACAAGATATCCTGAGGCGTTCCCCCTGAGGACAGCAACGGCGAAGCAAGTAGCCAACAAATTGTTGGAGCTGTTCTCACGGGTTGGACTTCCCCAGGTTATGTTGACAGACCAAGGTACATATGTTATGGCTAAACTGATGCAGGATGTCTTAAAATTACTAGAGGTCAAGTCTGTTTGGACATCGGTCTACCATCCACAGACTGACGGATTGGTGGAAAGATTTAATTGAACTCTAAAAGGTATGCTGAGAACATTTGTAGATTCAGAGAAGAGAGTCTGGGATGAACTTCTCCCTTTTCTGCTGTTTGCAGCACAGGAAGTTCCCCAGGCCTCCACGGGATTCTCTCCATTTGAATTACTGTATGGCCGGCAACCCCGGGGTATCCTAGACCTCCTAAAGGATTCCTGGGAGGAACAGCAGTTCCCTTCCAAGAATACCCTGCAATATGTGTTAGACCCTAGGAAGCGCCAAATGTGGTCGGCCATTTTGCTAGGTAGAAACTTAGATCAGCCCAGGACAGTCAGGAGAGACATTACAATCAAAATGCTCACATGAGAGTGTTTCACCCGGGAGACCAGGTGATGTTATTGTTACCCTGTTATGAGAGCAAACTCCTAGTCAAATGGCAGGGCCCATTCGAAGTACTCCGCTGCACGGGTGATGTGGATTAAGAGATTGGTCAACCAGGGTCCAGGAAGGGTAAACAAATTTACCATGTGAACTTTCTGAAACCCTGGAATGTGCAGCGGTCTCTATTCATCCACCCGGTGGAGGAGGAAACGGACCTGGGTCCTCAGCCCCCACGGGGGAACATCTTTAGTGATGAGGAAGTCCCAATGTGTAGACAATTGTCCGCTGAACAAAAAGGGGACTTGTTAGAAATAATTACACAATTCAATTATGTTTTTTTCTGATTTACCAGGGCAAACTAATTTAGTTGCACATGTGATAGAGAAAGCACCTGGCGTAAAAGTACGTTCTCGTCCTTAGAGGTTGCCAGAAAGCCGTAAGGCCCTGGTAGAGAAGGAGGTACAAGAAATGTTACACTTAGGCGTGATTGAGGAATCATGCAGTGCGTGGTGTAGCCCACTAGTTATGGTCCCTAAACCAGACGGGAAGGTAAGATTTTGTGTGGACCTCCGAAAGGTCAATGCGGTATCCAAGTTTGACGCATATCCGATGCCAAGGGTGGACGAGTTCATTGGCACCCTTGGTAACGCGGAATATATATCCATGCAGGACTTAACAAAAGGATTCTGGCAAATACCTTTAGAGGAAAAGTCCAAGTGCAAAAAAAACTTTGCCACTCCCATGGGTTTATACCAGTTTTTGACAATGCCATTTGGACTGCATGGAGCCCCAGCCACATTTCAGGGACTCATGGATAAAGTACTGAGAGTAGACCTCATAGGGCTTATGCCGCAGCCTAGTTAGATGACATTGTCATTTATAGTAAACATTGGTGGGCCCATCTAAATAGGCTGAAAGCAGTCCTCAGGTCTCTAAGAGAGGCAGGGCTCACAGCCAACCCTAAGAAATGTGACTTGGGTAAGGCGGAAAACAAATACTTAGGTTATGCAGTGGGAGGTGGAAAAGTAAGGCCACTAGAATACAAGGTAGTTGCCCTGAAAGAAGTTCCGACCCCCCAAACAAAAACGCAGGTACACTCTCTGCTGGGTTTAGCAGGGTACTATCAGCGGTTCATCCCCAACTACTCTGAAGTTGCAGCCCCATTAACAGACCTCACAAAAAGTGTGCCCCTACATAAGTGATATGGTCAAGGGAGTGCCAGAGAGCCTTTGAGGAGGTAAAAAGGTGTCTATCAGAGGGTCCTGTCCTTAGAAGCCCAGACTTTAGGAGGCCTTTTATAGTACAAACCGATGCATCAGAGATAGGGCTAGGGGCAGTGTTGTCACAACAGTTTGAGGGAGTGGAACATCCGATCCTTTTTCTGAGTAGGAAATTGTTCCCGAGGGAAAAAAACTACTCAGTGATTGAGAAGGAGTGCCTCGCAGTTGTGGGCAATCGAGACCTTGAGGTATTACCTGGCAGGAGTCCATTTTACTTTGGGGACAGACCATTCTCCATTAAAGTGGTTAAATAGTATGAAAGACTCTAATGCTACAGTAGGTTGACCAGGTGGTATATGGCCCTCCAACCCTTCTCGTTTGAGATTCAGCACAGACCTGGAAAAGAAAATGCGAATGCTGATTTCTTCTCTAGAGAAGGGGTGGATGGACGGGCTTCAGCCGTGCGTGTCCCCAGCCACACACTAACAGGGGATGAATGTGACAGGGTGAATAAACGTCACCAGCCCTATGCCTGGCTGACCTATGTTTAGGTCTGCAGTGCAGCAGTGACAGGGTTAACATTCAGCTTGGAGGTCTTGTTAATCAGTCTGATCCCAGCTGCAATAAGGTCTGTCTTCAAT
Source organism: Ascaphus truei (assembly GCA_036426205.1). Classification (NCBI taxonomy): domain Eukaryota; kingdom Metazoa; phylum Chordata; class Amphibia; order Anura; family Ascaphidae; genus Ascaphus; species Ascaphus truei. The sequence continues at coordinate 58,248 of WSYH01003422.1, forward strand.
ATACTTTTTTGATGAACTGTTTGCTGTACTGTGACGCAGGAATCTAAACAGCCCTTGTTGGGAAAAGTGCTAAGCCCCGCTCTGGACTTATTTTCTGTTTTGTATGCTGAAAAGAAGCTGTTTTATTTTTGCGTGCCATATTTTTAAGGCTCAATAAATAAGCCTTTGCAAGATACCCACGTGTGGTTGCATGTACCCTGCAACAGGTCCCAAGGTGTGAATGGCTCATGCTGAGTACCGGGATCTGGCACTCAGCAACTTCCTGGCCATTTTCACACTTTTGATCTCTGAGGCTTTTCAACCCTGGACTTCCCTAGACTCAGAGTCTCCCACTTAGCAGGGTCTATTTGAAGTACAGGGAGGAAAATACCCTCAGCTCATTCACCCTTAGCATATTTGCATGCTAAAGGATTTTTACCGGGCTTGCAGAAAAAACCTTTCCTGCCTGTGCATTTAAAACCAACAGTAAAATAAATTTTATTAATAAAGTATTTTCTGCTTATGCTATGGGAATAAACGTTATATGTGGGTGCATGGTTTCTTTATTCTGGGCTGCACTCCAAAAATCAGAGTGCTAGCCCACTTGGTTCTCAAGTTAGCGGACTTAATTGAAAGGCTTCTATTGTGGTTTTCGTGGTTAACCTAGTTCCCACGAAAATAGACTTTCTCCCTTTCAACTTACGACACTAACAAGATGAGAGATACATTTGGACAGAATTCACTTCAGTTTAACCGCAAAACACTTATTCAATTGACCTTGCGTTTGCGAGGTCTAGTGCTTGGAAATCGATATCTATACTTCAAAGCGGCCCTCCCATACACAGCCATGCGTATTCAATCAGCGCTTGGTTCACCGCTCACAATGCCATCTTGTGTCTGAAAAACAATAGTACAGTTTGTATATATCCCTATTACTCCAGCCAGGGAATGGGCTACAAAATGGGGACAATAAAGGTGGTGCAGGGGGAAACACATCAGGGTTATGCACAGACAATTAACACCTTCACTCCCAATGCGATTTAGGGTTAATCAGACGGGTATAATGCCATAATTAATGGCCTTATTAACCCTCTCATAGCCACACAGTGATGTTCCAAATATATCCTATAGTCACATCTTTCCTCTTCGAGGGCCTCATGCAGTAAGTGTTGATAAGGGAATTATCGCCATTTTATAGGCAAAATTGGGTTTGAGATTCAGTAAGCGCCGATAAGTGCTTGATTTCGCCAGGTTTCGGAGCCGATTATTTTGTTATGGCCATTCGCCTGCCGATAAGCCTGTTTTCGCCACTGATCGCCACTTTTTTAAATCGGCTGGATTCAACAAAAAAAAACAGCTTATCGGGCCTGATCGGCACTACGAAATTGAGATGTTATGGCCAATTTCTCCCGCCAACTAAAGTTGGCAGTTTGGAGGGGAGAACGATCGCTAAGGCTGCCGCAACGGCACTTAGAAAAAAAAAAACTTCTGTACATCAATGGAGTCAATGGAGCGGGGACGTATAACAGTATAGTACTGTTTACGTTTCATTGCTCACAATACAAACGTCATTTGCATTACAGTGTGGGGGCATTCCCTGCATTGTGTCACAGCTGACGTGTATTATTTGCATAACATTATACTTTTACATGTTTGCAGCATTTGCGGGTCACATTACTCATCATGTGATGATGTGGCAAGGGAAAATACTATACTCAACTCTTAAAGGAGAACCTCACATCATATCACACATTTTATTGAACTGAGCGACAATTATTTACATGATGTTACACATGTCACACATACACAGTATATTCATGTTCCTTTACATTACACAATGCTTGTAATGTTTCACGCATCTTTAAACGTACATGTACATCTAAATTCTCATGTTTACATCTACGTTTGGTCCTCCCTATTTTCATGACGTCACTTATTGGACGATCAATCACATTGCATGTTTACATTGTAACCGTAGCATTACAAGCACTTCAACCTAACTTATACACACATGTACAGTAATTCAGCATTGGGACACCTTGTTAACTCATTCTATACCAACTATCCTCCTTACAGAAATGCATGCATATGCACACGACTATTCATTGTTGTCAACATGTCACAATAACATGCCTAATTACACATGTTACACAAAACTTTTCCCACGTCAATCTCAGCCTTTTTGCCTAATTACATGACTGACTGTTGCGTTCACAAGTGTTACATGCATTGCACATGCAACTATTTATTTGCAAGCAATGTTTCTACAAAGGTTCACGTCACATCATTGCCAAATATCATCATTCCCTGCAGAATACACACAACAAATACTTATAACAAGAACTGCACACAGCTTGCCACAGAAGTACTTTATTATGTTAATGTAACACCTTGCATTTTACTATGTCACCTGACATCATCACATACCTATTTAAAGGACGCCCATTACCTGCTCATTCACAGCTACTCATTTAAAAATGTTGAGATTGTTTAGGAGACGGAGGAACATTCTTTTCTATGACATGCTTGATGATGAAGAGAATCATATAGGGCAAGGGAGGGACACACCGAGGGACAGTGACAGGGACAGTCACGCGGATACGACAGGGACAGGCCGAGGGACAGGTAGAGGGACAGGAGATCAGAGGAGAAGACAGAGGAGACAAGTTGTGCCTCGTCCGCGTCTGTACAGGGAGAGAACCCTGTTAGATGGGATGAGTGAGGAGGAGATTGTAAGTCGCTATCGTTTGAGTTCAGCAGCAATCTTATCTCTTTATCAGGAGATAAGGGGAGATTTAGATTTTTTCACAGCCAGAGGTCGTGCAGTCCCTGGGCTTGTTAAAATGCTGTGCTCATTACATTATCTTGCTTCCGCGTCATACCAGACAACTGTGGGCATAGTGGGCGGGGTCTCGCAATCTACATTCTCGCGGGCCTTGACCCAGTTTCTCTATGCACTCAATAGACGCGCTAGGAATTATATTCATTTTCCTACAGAGGCGACAGAGTGGCTGGAAGTCAGGACTGGCTTTTATAATATAGCAGGGATACCATGTGTGCTGGGTGCAATCGATTGCACACATGTTGCTTTGATTGCACCTAGTCAGAGTGAGCATGTGTACCGCAATCGTAAGCACTACCATTCACTCAATGTACAGGTGGTATGTGATGCGACGATGAGGATAATGCATGTGGTACCCAAATTCCCTGGTTCCAGTCACGATTCCTCCATCCTGAGGAACTCTTCAGTCTTCCATGCGTTCGAAGAGGGACATTTTGAACATGGTTGGCTGCTGGGTGAGTACACATTTACATGTTATAACACAAAACACATTTTTATTTAGGAATGTTGGCATTGTACAATTTGATCACTAATGTCAGCTTATGTGTGCTCCATTCATTATAGGTGACTCAGGATACGGAATTAGGCCGTGGCTCTTGACTCCGGTGCTAAACCCTCAAACTGAAGCAGAGGACAGGTACAATGCAGCCCATATATCTACAAGATCTGTTATAGAGAGGACATTTGGCCTACTCAAGACCAGATTTAGGTGTCTGGACAGAACTGGTGGGGCTCTTCTATACAAGCCTCAAAAAGTGTCTGATATTATCCTTGCCTGTTGCATTTTGCACAATGTTGCACTCAGGCACAATGTACAGTCAGACCTAGCTGAGCCTGTGGTAGACGAGCATCCCACCCATGTAGCTGCTGAAAATGAACAAACAGCCAGTGGTGGCCAGACACGCCAGAATCTCATCAATTCATTTTTTTCTTGTAAGTACAAACATATATGTTCCAAGTTCTACTTTTATACTTACATTATGTTATCTTAACAATAATGTTTTTTTATATACCCTTCTGGTAGGACACAGATGAATATGGGTTGCACACCTTTCTTCTCTCTGCTGTGTGCACAAAGGGATGTGGCACCGGTATGTTATTGTTGCACAGGTTATATAATCCCTCTTCAATTGTACTTTAGTTGTGTGTATGTGAATAAAACTGGGGTAACAAAGCACTAATATTTTAGCATTGTGTTGTTCCTTATGCTAACACAATACACATATTATGCCCATACTCATTCATGCTTCTAGTATGCTTACATACAATGTTATTGGTGCAGTGTAACATGTACATCCATATGATGTGTACACCAGCCTGATTTACATTTTGAATGTCATGAAATATACATGATGTTGCACATTTAACACCAAATACACACTTTGCTGTGTTGTTTACGGTACTGAAGATGGCATGTCAATGTTTGCAATTTATATATTGTTCCTTTGCATTATAGGTATATCTCCAGTATGACTGATCATGGTATGTATATTTGCTGACATCTCTCATAAGATGTGCCTACATCAATCTTCCTATAATTATTTGAAGTCAAAACCCAACATATTGGTTTAAACACAAATGTTACATATATGTACTTTCTGTATCATGTATATGCATTTAGCTACTCTTGAGCTTTCATGTGCATTGTATTAGAAAATGATTACTCCCATTTCATCACATTTTATGTATGTTTCCTTATAAATTCCATTAATGTAATATAGAGGTGTTTGGAGACAAGGGGATAACTGTAGTTATTTCTTTACTTACGGGAGATCATTCATCACGGATGAAATTGACTGATCATAAAACTCCATGCATGAATGCCTGCAATCACAACAATGCGTACTACATCTTATATTTAGCAATGTTGGTGTTTTGTAATGCTAGGAATTAATAGTCAACATTAATTTACATTTGTGACATGTGTATGTATAAGTCACACGTGTGTGGATGTGTCCTACATGTACCAAGTGTTAAACTGTTAACAGAGAAGACAAATTTGTCGCTAATGTTACTGTCATTTAGCATTTATAATTTACCAATATGACAATGTTGGTAATATTTTTGCAATATAAATCACGTCACTTCATCATTATCATGATGATAATTATCAAGTATTCTCACAATTGTAACGTCAATCACGTGCACATTAGCATAGACACACTTTGTAAGACAACTGTTTGTGTCTGTATCAATTTGTGTAGGATCCATGTATAACACCGACAAATGCTAACACCAGCTTTATTATGGTAGCTTATATCATCATATTGACTATACTATGTATTTTTAGAACGTTTAATAAACACAGTAAACTATAGTTAGTTAGGTTAATGAAATATACACAGAAACGTACTTCATTACATGATGTTGATGTCATAATCAGAACATCATGCATTGTAGGGGACCACAACATCTGGCCAATAACATTATTTGCTACAGTCCCAAACCATTTTATCAACATACCCATGTAACAAGAGATTTTTAACAAGAAATGGCTAGTTGGTTGTAAGTGTCCTTTACATTGGGAGAAGGAGTGGCTCAGTGAGTAAAGACACACACTGGCACTGAGATTTTGAAGCAGGGGAGTCTGGTTCAATTCCCGGTGTCGGCTCCTTGTGACCTTGGGCAAGTCACTTTATCTCCCTGTGCCTCAGGCGGCAAAAAATAAATTGTAAGTTCCACGGGCCAGGGACCTCAGCCTGAAAAATGTGTCTGTAAAGCGCTGTGTACAACTAGCAGCGCTATACATGAACATGCTCATATTATAATTATTATTATTATTATTGTTACATAGTTTCGACAGTCATACGTTCCATTACACAATAGAATTCACAAATGTGTTAGTAGAGTGGGAATGATTGTTATATATAAAACACACCATGCCATAAAATGATAGTAGTCATTAAAGAACACTCAATAAAAATTCATGAGGCACTATTTTGCAACATCATTATGTTAATTAAGTGCTTATGCAATATAGGCATAAGGGTATCACATTTTTAATTGTTTGTTAATAAGCGCTGCAAGCAATATAAAATTAGTTCCATATGTAGTATAGTAGTCGGTGGCTCCTCCTCACAATCATCTCATATAAAGGTAGACTCTTCTGAAATCATACATTGATCCGATTGTATCTTCCCCGACATCTCTGAAATACAGCAAACACATGATGGTCAAATATGGCACCTTACTATATATGTATCCGTGACAACGCATTACACAGCTCTATATGATTGTGTACATACACACGTCACTCACTTATATGTTAGAAGTACAAGTGTACATCAGTATGTAATGTTTCTTTAAATTTGTAGCAGGCATAACTATGTATATGATGTGAACGTTGCCTGTATACTGAAAAATGTGCGCGCACATCTTAGTGTGCGCACGCACTTCACGCTTGGCTGCACTAACTGTTAGCGCATGCGCAAAACAAAGCGTACGTTGTGCGTTCAATACATGTTGAAAATACGGTGTGACCGGGGGGAGGGGGGTTGGTGGTGGGGGAGAGGTGAGGCCTGCGGCGGAGGTGTATGGGTGTGGGGGGAGAGGTGAGGAGTGTGGGTTCGCCAGGTTGTTTTCGCAATGTGAGGGGTGGGGTGAGGGGGGCGGGAGGTGCGTCCGTGGCCAATGACACAGGGGGAACACAGGGCCAATCACACAGGGGGAAGACATACACACACAAACATTATTTGAGACTTATAGATATAGATTTATGAGTATTCTAGGTGGTCTAATGGGTTCCCCACCTTTGACACAGCAACTTGACTATTATATTTAATTATTTTTTTTTTTAGTTGAATTATAGGTTTGACATTTTTTTTTTTTTTTGTGGCTGTTCCCTTTTCTACTATTGTTTATTTTTCAGAACTTATGAAAACCATATTTAAAGAAAAATCTGCATATTTTCTAGGCAGTGCCATAAGACACCTTCCACCCCATTCACTTTACACCTTATAGCCTATTAACTTCCGGTGCTGGAAGCTGTCTTTTGGGCCTGAGTTCCTTTAAGCTTGTTATACAGTACCTGTCTACCTTTTATCTTCTGCAGTCCCCAATCCGCTTGTATTTTTAGCCTTTTTTCAGAAATAGATCAAATAGATCAAATAGGTTTTCCTCTAAAAAAAGGGAAATATTTCTTAAAGTATTGGTTTTCATGTCAATTAAAAGAAAGTGAGTTTAGGCTTTTTATGTTCTTAGCAGTCTTTGGAGGGACTGATGCTTTAATCCCAAGGGCAGTAGGGATTGTTAGCTGACCCACAGGCCTCATGCAGCAAGGTACAGTATTATTTATTCTTATTACTAATGAGTATTCCTCAGTCAAGTAGTCGTGTCTGCTGACATCTGAAGCCTTATTGATTCAATGGTTGTGTTGTCACATGCAGATGCTGTCATGTCTATCTAAATTGGCCCGTGGCAAATAGTCCTAACCACTGCTCTAGGGCATAATCCTGTATAACCGATACTGCAACAAAACACAGAGGTATATTGCTACCATTAAAGATACTGGTTTCATTGCCTACTGAGACAAGTTGAAATAGCATATGTAGCCAGGTACCCTCTGGCTCCCCGGTCCTCCATTTCCCCCTCCCTTACCTTCGCCATGGTGGGGGTAGTTGCGGGTTGTGACAGGCTGGCCGGCGGCTCCCTCTGCAGGGCGCCACCATTTTGGATGTGCTCACGCATGCGTGGAGGTTCGCGCATGCGCAGAAGCGACGCGGTGGGCATTACCAAGAGTGAGAAGTGGCAGACCTGGCACTCCATACTGCAGGGACGGCCCACAGTCGCACATGCGCAGTTAGCGGTAGCGGCGGCCATTACAATGTCGGGCATGCTCAGTATATATTGCGCACGCGGCCCCAATGCTAAAGAGGCCCATGGGGAACTACAACTCCCAGCAGCTCCCGGGGCTGGAGCATATGTGATGAAACAGCAGCCAATAGGGCTTACAGCTTCTCCTGAAGGGAAAGATACATTGTTGTGCACTGAGTCAGTGAGTCAGTAGAAGCTGGGACACAGAGAGGGGAGGGTGTATGTGTGCAGGGAGGCAAGTAGCCCCTGTACTAAGCTAGAAATCTCCCCTTAGGCCCCAGCTAGGCCCTACTCTCCCTCAGGTTGTGGTTGCTACAGGGACATAGTCCTGTAGAACTAGCACAGTGAGGGTCACAGCCAGGAAGAGTTATATCATTGCCCTTGGTGAAGGTGAATCATCCTCTGCAGTGTCAGAGGCAGAGACATTTCAAGGTGGATCACTCCAAGCGGGAGCCACCCCACGCAGAGGCGGATCACAATGTGGGATCATCCTTCTGGAGCAAGGGATCTCAAGTCCAACGCATCTGCACGTCTTGGTGTGGACATACCCGGCAGGTACCTGCATCATACACCAAGTGCACCAACCTCATCTCAACTTAGTGGACAGCGCTGTCTCACACTTGGGTGGGAGGGGGACTCTTGGGACACTTGGGACTCTGGAAGATATGGTGTAGGGTTACGGCCTATGAGGCCCAGTGTTACAGGGGTGACACTATTGTGATATACTGATGTTATGGTTATGTGTCCTGAGTTATCATCTGCATATACTGTAAACTGTTTTATATATACTCCGGTGTATGTGGTTACTGTATGTGGATCCTGTTTAGGGGTCATTCTATCCTTAGAATCCTACACAGGTGGAGGTGCTGTAATTGCGAGTATCGTTCCAGAGGATACACCCCAGGCTCTCACTGGCTGAGGCTCAGGCCTCCTGTGAACCTGACAGGTAAAAGCACCACACCTGGTAATACATATAGATTCCCCTCACATGCCCTCTATCTGCGATTGGGGGGGGGGGGGGGGGAAGTGTGTTACACATCCCTTAAATATTTTAACCAAAAAAGCCAATAGAAAGTACTTTGTTAGGATATCTGTATTCTTTGCTTAATAACACTTTACCAGGTCACTGCATATTGCTATGTCTTGCACTGGAAGGAAATAGCTTTTGGTAGAAATTGTACTTTATGCATCAATGTCCCCTAAGGAACAGAACCATGCTATTTTCACCTCCGTGGACCTCCTGTTTCCCAAGATAATTACCGGTGACGTTATTGGCTTTAAATCATGAGGAAACAAAATGGTTGCCAAATCTCAGGCTAATAGGAAGCCACAAAATCCCCTTTTCTAACCAGAAAGTAATGCCATTAACTTCACCAATATGTTTCTCAAGAACCATGGGTGTCCCCTGAGTTGAAAAAAAAGCTGTGTGTGCTGTGCACGCGCATAGTAAGTGAAACTTCTTTGACTTTTGTCACAGAAATTGTATTTGTATTGGTGATGTTTTAATTAAAAATCAAAATACAATTTCATTGACAAAACGCAAATAAATTTGACTTATAATGCGTGTGCTCGGCACACATCCCCTGTATTAGCTATTTGCACTAAGTGTGAATTCCTTGTGTGTATGTGTGTCAGTCAGTGTGTGTATGTATGTCAGTGTGTGTGTGTGTATGTGGGGGGAGGGGTGTATGTGTGTGGGGGGGG
>WSYH01003423.1:0-67573 GCA_036426205.1 Ascaphus truei
AGGTCTATCTCAGCAGCGCCTCCAAATGTAACGGGTTTCCCCCCCCCAATCGCAGATACAGTGTGGGGGTGTAGGAAACATATAGTGTTACTCGGTGTTGTGCATTACCTGTTGGCTCACAGGAGGGCTGAGCTTCCGCCACGGGGAACCTGGGGCAATTATACTAGGGGTATTCACTTACGATGCAGCGCCTCCACCTGCGATGGCTCCCACCAGAGGGGGAGTGGTTCCTCGCAGGACAACCAAATAATCACATAGACAACATGTATAATAACTAGGGACTTTACTAACATGCATAACAACTCATCACATTCATAATGACCTGTGTCCCTCTCACGAGGAGACACTAACCGCGACGTCTCGCCGGACGCTTCCCCAACACCAGGTGATCCCACCCGGTGTCCAAAGAACCCCACCCAATGTCCCGCACCCTTGCAGAGAGAGTTAATGGGTGACTGCGCAGTCACAATTACACTAAGGGCCCGGTGGTGCACTTATGTATTGTAGGTACCTGCCGAGCACTCCGGTGCTCGGGTCAGCAATACTTCACAAAGGATCAGTCGGGTGATGACTCCTTCTGATCCTCCAACCGAACTCCAGGCGCGCGGACCGCCAGGGCGGTCCCACTCTGGAATAGTCTCTGTGGACCCCAACGTGGGTCCGAACCGCTTCACAAGAACAGCAGCAGCCGCTGTGTCCCTATCTATCTAAGTGGCACGCACTATACTATAGGCCGTCCCTATAGCACAGCAACCTGTAGTGGCTTTGGGGAAACTCCTAGGGGCCTACAGGGGTTAATGACCTGTCCCACTCCCCTAACTAACCAAGTCCCCTCAACCTCACTACTACCTACCGAGTCCCAGCGCCTACAGCAGCAAGCTGTAGCTCACTGGGTGCTGGCAGCCAACGTGCTGCGCAACAAGGTGCCTGCCTGTCAGACCTCACAGCACTGACAGCCGTGACTCTGACAAGCAGCACTCTAACAACACTAAGGGCAGTGTCCCTATCTTGGGCCTCCCTCAGCAATTACCCACTACCCTAGTGGGGGGTTGGGGCCTACCTGGGGTGTGGGTACCTATAGGGCCGCAGGAGCTGCACTCGCTCCCCGCACCCTTCCTTCCCTCACAGCTCCCCTGCTCCAACTGACTATCCTGAGTGGCAGGGTCCCTCTCTCTAGAGCAGTCCCTGGCAACACTCTCTCTCAGAGGGTGCTTAGCTACCTCAGACCCTGGGGGTGCTGGCCGAGTACAGGGAGTCCGTGACTCCTGTACCCTACCTCCTTCCCTGGGCTGCTCCGGTCTCTGACTGCCTAGTGTGCTCCAAGCCCGCCAAATGTATCCACTTGCCTGCTGAGGCTTCCTAAGCCCTATTGGCTCCCTGGTGTCACATGGGGCATACAGAGGCTCATGGAATCTGTAGTCCCTGCTCAGAGCCTTGCCTGGTAGGCTAGGGCTTGGCGGGATTTTCCCTACCTCTCCTGCGCCTGCTCAAGCTGTCTGGGGCTGCCTCAACCTTTCCCTGACTAACCTCACTCGCGCGCGACTGTTCCCTACACTACCGACACACTTTATCACACTGCGGCCAGATCCGCAAGCCGGGAGATTTCCCGGCTTGCTAGTGGCCGCCCCTCGGCGTGCCGCGCGTCATAGACGCGCGGTCACGCGTCTTCGGGAGCGTGCGCCCCCTGCACGCACGTCCAGGTGCTCCCCGAGGGAGCCCTGGTGTCCCGCGATCGCGGGACAGCGGCAGGGGGTTCCGGGGGACCCGGCGGACCCGGCAGCGGTAGGTAGAGCGCCCCGATCGGAGGGCGCTCTTCCGCTGCTTCGGCGCGCGCCCGTCACTCTCGGGCGCGCGCCAGGCTACTGCTGCGGCCAAGAACGGGCAAATGCTCGAATAAACTTGGCCGCAGCAGTAACTCTGAGGCCTGTACTGCGCCTGCGCGATCACTGCACATGCGTGAGCCTATCATCAATGGCGGCGCCCTCTTCTCCAGCCGCCGGGACCTTAGAGACGCGACCGCGACCTTAGCAACGGTCCGATCGCGTCCCCGGCAACCGGCCGCATGCGGGGGAAGCCGCGCTGCTCCCTGCTCCAGCCCCCACCCTTGGAACCAGCCGTCGGGTCATTCGGCACCCGCGACCGCGCTGCAACAAGGGAGGGGGGTCTCCAGGTGCCACGGGAGCTCCAGGCTACACTTATATTCAAGTACAGTATATTTTCTATGAAAAGCAAACATATTCCATATGTGTAACCATAAGAGCCCCTCTAAACAGTTTTGATATGCACTGTATACAAAAAAAGAGATACTTTTAAGTGAAGATCATTTTAAATTAAATTAATGACACAGAACGTTTGACCATAGGGAAATGTATAAATACACAATACAAATATAATACATAACTAATTAATTTAATAAAATACATTATTTTATTTAAATTAATAAAGGATATAATTTGTGTAAAGGAGAAAAAAGATGGTGAAGGGAAGGAGGAGGAGTGGGGGAGGGGAAGAAAAAGGGAAGAAAAGAAAAAGAAGAAATAGAAAATAATATATTAAATGAAATTGTAAATTATAAAATGCTTATAAAAAATTACTCAAATTCCAATCGGAATTAAGTCCCCTCAGGATTCTAGTACCTAAAGTAAAAATCCAAAACATTTCCCTACGGTCAAGCTTATTGACCCTATTGCCATCCCTAATAAGGGGTTGAACTACCTCAATGCCTTTACATGTCAGTTTGGATAAGCCATCCTGTGGACACTGAGACATACAGTATGTGTTTGGACACTGGGTGGTTTTGGTCACCTTTCTTGATTAACCTGACATGCTCCTGGATTCTTTGTTTCAAAGATTTTATAGTTCTCCACACATATTGCTTTCCACAGACACAGGTCAAAAGATTGACTACAATTCTAGTATCACAATTCATACATGATTTAATACAAAATATTTTGCCTGTGACTGTGGAAGCAAAAATGGGGGAGGATGGCATGAAGGCACACATATTGCACTGATTGCAAAGGAAAAAAACCTTTTGGTCTGTCTATGCGACATTGTTCTTTGGAAATAAACAGACTAGGTGAAAGAGAGTTACTGTAGCGAGAGTTTTGGCCCTTCTAAATATGAATTTTGGACCCACATTCACAAGTGTCTTTATAGATGGTTCTAATTGGAGTACCCCACAATGCTTTTAACAAATTTATTTGTATTGTGCTAAATTAATAAAAAAAATAATTGTTAAGCATTGGGGGGTACTCCAATTAGACCCATCTATAAAGACAACAAGTGAACTGTTTATCAGAGCTAAAAGTAGCCCTTGATGGAGTCGGAGCTCAATGAGAGGACATATGTGAAATAATCTTGGTAGCTGGAGTTCCTTAGTGAGCATAAATGAATAATGTCAATAACTCATATGAGTAGTACCGCTCCTCAATCCCCTGTGAAGTATCAACATAAACTCTGTATCACAGCCTGAGAGCAACTGGCTAAACCATATAAGCACAATGTAGTTGCGTATATTAATCACGATTAGTCGCTTGGGGAGCAACCGAGGGGAGGAGGAGGGAGGGAGCTTAGTCAGCCCAGTGCCGCCATGCCGCATTCGTAGCCATACAGAGGAAAGGAGGTAAACGGTGAGTCCTCTTCCGTAAGACCTCGGTAGTCGTGGGTACAGCTCCAATAGAGGTTCCGTCTGCGTCCGCTGTCACGTGGTGTGATCGTCGTCGTGATGACTGGAACCTCCCAGGTGGAGCAGCCGTGCGTCACGTAGTTGGGCTCAAGCTGAAGTCCCTGCTCAATTCCAAGGGCGCAGAAGCAGGAACAGAAGGGAAAAAAGCATCCGATATTCTCCAGCACAGCGTGCATCCAGGCGCATGCTCAATGGATAGAAGAATGGTGAAAAAACCCGGAGCACAACTTGGCCAAGAACTGGTATAGACAAAGACCAAAATTAAAGATTTATTAAATTAAAACATAACAAAAAACTGTCCTGGCAGATCCTCTGACGCGTTACACGCACTGGGCTTTTTGACAAAGCGCCCAGTGCGTGAAACGCATCAGCATCTGCCAGGACCATTTTTTGTTATGTTTTAATTTAATAAATCTTTAATTTTGGTCTTTGTTGTCTATACCAGTTCTTGGCCAAGTTGTGCTCCGGTTTTTCACCATTCTTCTAATCCATTGAGCATGCGCCTGGATGCACGCTGTGCTGGAGAATATCGGATGCTTTTTCCCTTCTGTTCCTGCTTCTGCGCCCTTGGATTGAGCAGGGACTCAGCTTGACCCAACTACGTGACGCACGGCTGCTCCACCTGGGAGGTTCCAGTCATCACGACGACGATCACACCACGTGACAGCGGACGCAGACGGAACCTCTATTGGAGCTGTACCCACGACTACCGAGGTCTTACGGAAGAGGACTCACCGTTTCCCTCCTTTCCTCTGTATGGCTACGAATGCGGCATGGCGGCACTGGGCTGACTAAGCTCCCTCCCTCCTCCTCCCCTCGGTTCTCCCCAAGCGACTAATCGTGATTAATATACGCAACTACATTGTGCTTATATGGTTTAGCCAGTTGCTCTCAGGCTGTTGATCAGAGTTTATGTTGATACTTCACAGGGGATTGAGGAGCGGTACTACTCATATGAGTTATTGACATTATTCTTTATGCTCACTAAGGAACTCCAGCTACCAAGATTATTTCACATATGTCCTCTCATTGAGCTCCGACTCCATCAAGGGTACTTTTAGCTCTGATAAACAGTTCACTTGTTGTCTTTATAGATGGGTCTAATTGGAGTACCCCCCAATGCTTACAATTATTTTTTTTATTAATTTAGCACAATACAAATAAATTTGTTAAAAGCATTGTGGGGTACTCCAATTAGAACCATCTATAAAGACACTTGTGAATGTGGGTCCAAAATTCATATTTAGAAGGGCCAAAACTCTCGTACAGTAACTCTCTTTACCTAGTCTGTTTATTTCCAAAGAACAATGTCGCATAGACAGACCAAAAGGTTTTTTTCCTTTGCAATCAGTGCAATATGTGTGCCTTCATGCATCCTCCATCCCCCCATTTTGCTTCCACAGTCACAGGCAAAATATTTTGTATTAAATCATGTATGAATTGTGATACTAAAATTGTAGTCAATCTTTGACCTTGTCTGTGGAAAGCATATGTGTGGAGAACTATAAAATCTTTGAAACAAAGAATCCAGGAGCATGTCAGGTTAATCAAGAAAGGTGACCAAAACCACCCAGTTCCAAACACATACTGTATGTCTCAGTGTCCACAGGATGTCTATCCAAACTGACATGTAAAGGCATTGAGGTAGTTCCAACCCCTTATTAGGGATGGCAATAGGGTCAATAAGCTTGACCGTAGGGAAATGTTTTGGATTTTTACTTTAGGTACTAGAATCCTGAGGGGACTTAATTCCGATTGGAATTTGAGTAATTTTTTATAAGCATTTTATATTTCAATTTCATTTAATATATATTTTCTATTTCTTCTTTTCTTTTCTTCCTTTTTCTTCCCCTCCCCCACTCCTCCTCCTTCCCTCACCATCTTTTTCTCCTTTACACAAATTATATCCTTTATTAATTTAAAAATAATGTATTTTATTAAATTAATTAGTTATGATTATATTTGTATTGTGTATTTATACATTTCCCTATGTCAAACGTTCTGTGTCATTATTTAATTTAAAATGATCTTCACTTAAAAGTATCTCTTTTTTTGTATACAGTGCATATCAAAACTGTTTAGAGGGGCTCTTATGGTTACACATATGGAATATGTTTGCTTTTCATAGAAAATATACTGTACTTGAATATAAGTGTAAGCCGGAGCTCCCGTGGCACCTGGAGACCCCCCTCCCTTGTTGCAGCGCGGTCGCGGGTGCCGAATGACCACGGCTGGTTCCAGGGTGGGGCTGGAGCAGGGAGCAGCGCGGCTTCCCCCGCATGCGCCTGTTGCCGGGACGCGATCGGACCGTTGCTAAGGTCGCGGTCGCGTCTCTAAGGTCCCGGCGGCTGGAGAAGAGGGCGCCGCCATTGTATGATAGCTCACGCATGTGCAGTGATCGCGCTGGGCGCATACGCCTCAGAGTACTGCTGCGGCCAAGTTTATTCGAGCATTTGCCCGTTCTTGGCCGCAGCAGTAGCCTGCGCGCGCCCGAGAGTGACGGGCCCGCGCCGAAGCAGCGGAAGAGCGCCCTCCGATCGGTGGCTCTACCTACCGCTGACCGCCGGTCGCCGGGTCCCCCGAACCCCCTGCCGCTGTCCCGCGATCGCGGTACAACCAGGGCTCCCTCGGGGAGCACCTGGACGCTGGCAGGGGGCGCACACTCCGAAACGGTGACCTCGCGTCTATGACGCGCGTCACGCCGAGGGCGGCCACTAGCAAGCCGGAAATCTCCCGCTTGCGGATTGGCCGCAAGTGTGATAATTGTGTCGTAGTGTAGGAACAGTCGCCGCGCGAGTTAGGTTCAGGGAAAGGTTGAGGCAGCCCCAGACATCTTGAGCAGGTCAGAGAGGTAGGGAAAATCCCGCCCTCAAGGCCCTAGCCTACCAGCAAGGCTCTGAGCAGGGACTACAGATTCCATGAGCCTCTGTATGCCCCCTAGTGACCCAGTGAGCCAATAGGGCTTAGGAGCCTCAGCAGGCAAGTGGATACATTTGGCGGGCTGGAGCACACTAGCAGTCAGAGACCGGAGCAGCCCAGGTAAGGAGTAGGGTACAGGAGTCAACGGACTCCCTGTACTCGCCAGCACCCCCGGGTCTGAGGTAGCTAAGCACCCTCTGAGAGAGAGTGTTGCCAGGGACTGCTCTATAGAGAGGGACCCTGCCACGCAGGATAGTCAGTTGGAGCGGGAGCTGTGAGGGAAGGAAGGGTGCGGGGAGCGAGTGCAGCTCCTGCGGCCCTTATGGTCCCAACACCCCCAGGTAGGCCCCAAACCCCCCACTAGGGTAGTGGGTAATTGCTGAGGGAGGGGCCGGAGGGGAAAGAAACAAGAGTGTAACGTGGAAACACGCCTTAGGTTGTTAAAATAGGCTTATGATCAGCGATACGGTCAGGAGTACATGAAGGAAGAGCTTAGGAAAGGCAGCACGAATATGGCAGAAGCCAAGGGACCCAGTGAGAACTTTGACGCGATGCTGGACCGAGTTAGTGAATTAAAAACGAAAAATATAAAAGAAAGGCTGAGCCAGCTCCCGCGAGCAAATACAGAGCCGACTTTAACTGCGGCGCGCTGAGGGATCAAGACTCAGTCATAGCATCCCCCCGATTCTGACTATAACAGGCTGACGCAACGTGCAGGAGTTTCGGTGTCTTGGTGAATCAATAGTGCAAGGGGGGGAATGCGAGAGAGTCTTCCCCCACGCTCTCCCTTCCCTGGCCCTTAGTGTGTTTGAGTGCTGCTTGCAGAGTCACGGCGCGTCAGTGCTGTGAGGTTCGAAAGCACGGCACCTTGTTGCGCAGACGTTGGGTGCTCAGCACACCCAGTGAGCTACAGCTTGCTGCTTTAGGCGCTGGGACTCGTAGGTAGTAGGTGAGGTTGAGGGGACTTGGTTATTAGGGGAGTGGGAAGGTCATTAACCCTGTAGGCCCTAGAGTTTCCCCAAAGCCATACGTTGCTGTGCTAAGGGCGGCTATAGTTAAGTCTGGTGCCCACTAAGATAGATAGGGACAGCAGCGCTTGCTGTTTTTCTTGTGAAGCGGTTCGGACCCACCCACGTTGGGGTCCACAGAGACATTCCAGAGTGGGACCGCCCTGGCGTTCGCCGCGCGCCTGGAGTTCGGTTGGAGGATCAGAAGGAGAGTCATCAACCCACTGATCTTTGTGAAGTATTGTGACCGAGCACCGGACGTGCGCGGCAGGTACTACAATACATAGTGCACACCGGGCCTTAGTGTAATTGGACGCCAGTCACCATGACTCTCTCTGCAGGGTGCGGGACTTGGGGGGTCTTTGGACACCGTGGTGATCACTGGTGTTGGGGAACGTCCGGCAAGACGTCGGGTTAGTTCTCTAGATGACAATGTCATTATGAATGTGATGATTGTTAGCATCAGTAAGTTCCCTAGTATTATACATGTTGTCTATGTGATATTTGGTTGTCTGCATAGAACCACTCCCCTCTGGTGGAGCATCGCAGGTGAGGGTGTCATCGAAGTGAATACCCCTAGTATATTGCCCAGGTTCCCGTGGCGGAAGCTCAGCCTTCCTGTGTGCAGCCAACAGAGAAACGCACCACACCCCGAGTAACACTGTATGTTCCTTGCACCCCCATACCGTATCTGCGATTGGGGAGGGGAAACCCGTTACATAAGTAAAAATACTTTAATGTTTTTTACGTGTTTCTTTTACATTTTGGTCCATGTGTGGTTGATGTGGAGGAGATATAGATATATATATACACACACACATACATATATATATATACATATATACATATATATATATGTACAGAAAACACAAAAAGAAAGCGCACGATCCAAGTGCAATAAGTCCAAAAAAATACACATTTATTATCCCTTAAAATCCAACAAATGCTCAACTCACAACAAACAAAAAGTAAAAAACAGTTGTTTTATGAGTGTATACTCATGCACCAGACGATGATTCCAGCTACTCATCACTCGTAATCTCTCACCGCATGGGATCGCAGTGCTTCTCTGGTCTCCGTCCAGCAGGAACTCAGGAAGCGACACGGTTCTCGTATTGGCCGCCGGAAAATGAAACTCATGTATTAAGTTCGGGGCAGAGCTGTGCGAGCTGAAATTGGCTCCTGTAGCTTTCAAAGACAGGTCATTGGGTCTCATCGGGCAAGGTTTATATATATATATATATAACAAGGCTCCTTACCAGGCAGACGCAGAAGATCCAGGGAATCCAAAGCAGGCAAGCAAGGAAGAACGCACACTTGTTAGCAAAAAGAATATGTATTAGTGAAGCAGGCACAAACACCAACATCAGTTGGGTGTTTTGTGCCTGCTTCACTAATACATTCTTTTTCTAACAAGTGTGCTGTCTCTTCCTTGCTGTGCCTTGTTGGATTCCCTGGATGTCTCTGGTCTGCCTGGTAAGGAGCCTTTGATTATTCATTATATGGACGAAGCACCGTCTTCTCTGTATTTGTGTGCCAGTCTGCCTCTGATTACATAGTATAGTATGCTACTATATTTATATATAATATAATAATATATAGAATATATATATATATATATATATATTATACAATATATTTCTTACATATATAACACCCCACATAACATACCCATATACATATACAGTCATGTGAAAAAGAAGTACAAAAACCCTCTTTGAATTCCCATGGTTTTATAAATCAGGACATAAGAACAATCATCTGTCCCTTAGCAGTCTTTAAAATTAGGTAAACTACAACTCAGATGAACAACAACACATGACCATTACACGTGTCTAATGTATTTAACACAAAATAAAGCCAAAAGGAGATGACATGTGTGAAAAACTAATCAACACCTACTACTAACTTCCATAGGAATTAAGATGCTAAGTAGCAGACAGCTTTCTGCTAACAAATGCCCTTGATTAATTTATCATCAGCAATGTGTGACCACCTCTGCACCAAAGCCCAGTTTTAGCAGTTTGCTGGCCCTGGAGCATTCAGGTTGTGTGTTTAACAACCATGCCAAGGAGAAAGAACATCAGCAATATCTTAAAGAGCAATTGTTGTGACCCTTCAATCTGAGGAAGGGTTATAAGGCCATTTTCAAACAATTTTAGAGTCATCCTTACTACAGTGAGAAAGATTATTCAAAAGTGGAAAACATTCAATACGTATGCCAATCTCCAGGAGTGGACGTCCCAAAACAGCAAATTCCCCGCACAAGGTTCAGACCCAGTGCATTTCTCAGAGAAATTGCAAAAACACACAAGATTACATCTATGGCTAGACTCTACATGCCTCAGTTAGCAGTTAATGTTAAGTTCATGCCAGTACATTACAGAAAAGATTGAACAAGTAATGGTTTGTTTGGAATGGTTGGCCAGGAAAAGCCTCTTCTCTCTAAAAAGACATGTCAGCATGGCATAGGGTTTGAAAAGTGCATCTGAACAAACCACAAGAACTTCTGGAACAATGTCCCTTTGGACAAGATTGAAGACCAAAGTTGAGATATTTGGCCTACTGCACGCGTCACTTTGAACGAAAACCAACCCAGCTATCAACAAAAAACACCTCATAATACCAACTGTCAGCCGGTGGTGGAGGGGGATTATTTGGGCTTGTTTTGCAGCCACAGGACTGGACCTTGAGTCATTGAGTCGGGTTCGGCATGAACTCCTCTATACCAAAGTATTCTAGAGGTCCAAATTTGAGGGCCATCTGCCCAACGCTACAGCTTGTCCGAATTGATGTGAACTAAAGAAAAAGGGCAGAACGGAAGCGGGAAGGAAGAGGAGGAGAGGAAAGAATGAGCAGATAAGGAGGAGGATCATGCATAGACAATGATCCTCAAGCACACCAGCAAATCTCCACAATGGCTGAAAAGAAAAAATCAAGGTTTGCAATGGCCCAGTCAACTCTCAAGACCTCACCCGATGAAAGGTGTGGCGGGACCTTAAAGATCTGTGCATACAACAATGCCTTCAAATCTCAAGAACTGAAGCAACATTGTAAAGAAGTGGCCAAATCCTCCCACAATGTGTGAGTGACTGGATAACAGTAATACAGAAAACAATTTCCGACTTCAAGTTATTGCTGCTAAGTGGTTCTACAACTATTTAATCATAAGGTGTACTTAGTTTTCACACAGGCTTCTCCCATTTTGGGTGTTTTTTGTTAAATAAATCATGACACGGTGTAAAATATTTAATGTGTTGTTGTTCATCTGAGGTTGATGTTAACCTAATTTTAAACCTGCTAAAGAACAGATGGTTGTTATTAATGTCCTGATATTATAAACCATTGAATTCAAAGAGGGTGTACTTTCCTTTTTCACAATAACTGTGTGTGGTTTGTGTGTGTGTATATTGTTACAGAAACCAGGGGATGGTACTACATTCCTATTTATCGGGCTCCCAGGATCTGGACAGCTCCTAACCATGTTTAGGCTAAAAGGAGCCTCAGAATGGTACACCCTCCATCCACAGTTTGGCGTTGCTGGTACTAAGGGATGAGGATCCAGACCAAATGTTTGCCTGCTGCCTGATTTCTGTCACCTGCTGCTATAGAAATTCAAGGTATTTAAAGCTGGTTGCCTGGTTCCTCTCCATAAGATACGGGAGGCCAGGAATGCTCTGGAAATCAGAAAGGGGAAAAGCCTCTCCCCAAACGTGTACCATTTGTAACATTGGTGTACATATTTCTCTCATTCATGCGGCAGTAAACCGGTAAGTATGCAGGATTGCCATCGTCAATCATGATTTGCCCTCAACCCTGTGATGTAAGATAGTAGCAAAAGACAGCCGTTTTCTGTGTCCCCTTTTTGTGACATCAGAGAAGAGGTGGGTCTTTCTGGAGCTGATATATGTCCAGCCTTCTAAAGTTAGTTGATTCCTGTTGGTGTTCTGACTCTGTTCAGTGAGAGGCAGGTGAGGTCTGCACAGTGTTGGGCAGTGGTCTGATGCAAGAGCCTGTGGAGGCGTGCAGCTCACAGCACAACAAGCGGGTGATCTCCTTGAGAGGAGAGTTGATAGCACTCTAGTAGAGGAGAAGGAACCTTCCTAATGAGTGCAGGCAGAGAGATGAAACGGCTGATCTGCTAGTCTGTGAGGGGCACGCTGGCCCCTACCACCAAGCAACAATAAAGATGCCCTGTTCAAAGACAACCCCACTGTGTGGAGTGTGAAGATACTCTCCCGTGGCAGGCCACCACCAATAAGGAGGTTCCTCATCAGAAACTCTCCTTGTCCTTGCGGACGCAGAGAATCCTGATGAGGGTGGAGGCGCTGCACTGATTTAGTAATGACTCATGCACACTACCTCATCTGCCTGTCTGGTTGGCATTCCCCACACGACATCATGGCGGGAGAACTCAGGAGCCTGTTGCCACAGTTGGCACCACCAGACACGACATGTAATGGGACTGGTTAGACCAGAGGGGCCAATGCGAGATGGGTGGTCATGCCAGGCCAGAAAATCCTTCACATGCTAAATCATTCTGTTTTTCTCAAATTGTAGATTCCTTATGTTGTTGTGTTTTTGGAAGCGGGCCAAGCCGCCCCAACCCCAGTCAGGGTGAACCTCGGTAAGTTATTGCTCAGAGTTAGTAGGGTTTGTTTTGCTTGTGTTTTGCTTTTGTATTCTGTGGGCAGTGCTCATGCCTGGACTGATTAAATCATCAGTACCTGTTAAAGGACACAGCACGTTCCGCCCTCGTCCTTTAACCTACCCTAAAAGACTGTGTTTCTAAGCAGTCCCGGACAGACGGCGAAGCCCGTGTGGAGTAAAACCCTTTTGTCACATATGTGGAGAATGCGGGCAGAACACTAAAGGTCTTCTGTAAAAGAACTTTAAAGAAAAAAAAAGAAGTTTTTTTTCCAAACAAGATGGAATACTTGGTGAGTGCATTGTAGCGCAATGTCGCTGCCCAGCAAGAGACGATACACAACACACCAACAGACGTAATGCAGCCCTGCAAAAGTGAATGCAACCCATCAATAGCTGCTAATAGCCAGCAAGGACTATGCAACTCATGCCACAGGCGAATCACAACCCAGCAAGAGACAACCGCTTTGCTGAGAGAGGACCACAACGTTCACACAGGTCTCAGCAGGGAACTTGAGTCCTGAGAGAGGCTTCACTAAGGCTCCCACTGGCAAGAGGCAGCCCCAGTCCCAAAAATGACAGGGCAACCACTACCTCAGAAGTTTGAAACCTATCTTCTCACTTTTTGAATGCACGGCACAGAGAGAGGTTGACCAGACGCGATTGGGCCAGTCTAATCACACCCTTCTAAGCGGCGAAACCAGAAGGCTTACTTTGATCTAAGAGCCAGCCAGCCGAAGCTAACATCTTAGCAAGTGAAGTTCGAGCTCCCCTCGCCGCCTCGGCATCACCACAGAGCTGTTCACGTCCCAAGATTTCCCACGCATGGTCCTTCACATTGGATAGCCATCCAACCCGATCCCCAGAGTGTATTGACCTCATCCACCTCGCCGGAAGTGGCTACAAGAACCCGAGATGAACTGACGTCCGCACGCCAACATCGTGGAATGCGGTTGGTCATGGACCAGTTCTGGAGGAAACTTCTCCTCTGCGGGTTTTCTTAAAGCTTGCCATTGTGTTTTAATCGTCCGTCCCTAGCCGAGCATCACCTCTCGGCGCCTGCGTGCCTAATTTTCCTATTGTGGCTTTGAGTCACCTCTCTGTAATCCTCTTTGGGAAGGAGCTAGCTGATGATACTGCGCATGACTCACCATCCACCCCAACCCTATTAAATAAGCGTACGTTCTGTGGGTTTTTGGAAAACGGACTGCAGTTGTGCACTCATCTCGAACTCTCTGGACAAAAGAACACCAGACACTGCGCATTTAGTTTAATATGAAAAGCCTAAATTGATACATTATTGTAACTTCTTCAGTCCCAGGCCAATTTACAATGGACCACGTGGTATTTTTTTTAAACACCTGCAAGTCGACACATTACTGAAGCGCATGTGCATACAATTCATGAATATCTGCCATCTGGAGGATACAACGAAGAATTGCAACCAATTAAATCCGAACCATTATCAATAAACACATCAACCGCGGGGTGTGAATGCAACATGAATGCGGTTATAATGCGGTCAGAATGCGGCATGAACGCGGTGAAGGGTGTGGCATCGGAAAAAAAATCTCGAAAAAATTCGGAGTGTGGGAGAATAAAAGGGGCCGCGGCTGTAATTCAGACCTTTGATGTATCACACTGACATCCCTTATGTGTATCGTAGACCTTCACTTGCTGCCGAATGAAAAGCAGTGTGAGAGCTGTCGTAGTGTAAGTCGTGACCGGTGGAAAAATCATACTTTGTACAAGCAGATCGGGGTTGTAATGTTAAACTGTAAGCGAATGTATGCAAAATGCTAATGCACCATTTAATACCCCCTATAATAATGAGCAATAAGCAATTTTGTGTCTTTATAGATAGAAGAATGGTGAAAAAAACCGGAGCACAACTTGGCCAAGAACTGGTATAGACACAGACACAAAGACCAAAATTAAAGATTTATTAAATTAAAACATAACAAAAAATGGTCCTGGCAGATGCTGATGCGTTTCACGCACTGGGCGCTTTGTCAAAAAGCCCAGTGCGTGTAACGCGTCAGAGGATCTGCCAGGACAGTTTTTTGTTATGTTTTAATTTAATAAATCTTTAATTTTGGTCTTTGTCTATACCAGTTCTTGGCCAAGTTGTGCTCCGGGTTTTTTCACCATTCTTCTATCTATAAAGACAACAAATTGCTTATTGCTCATTATTATAGGGGGTATTAAATGGTGCATTAGCATTTTGCAATACACTTCGCTTACAGTTTAACATTACACCCCGATCTGCTTGTACAAAGTATGATTTTTCCACCGGTCACGATCTACACTACGACAGCTCTCACACTGCTTTTCATTCGGCAGCAAGTGAAAGGTCTACGAGTACACATAAGGGATGTCAGTGTGATACATCAAAAGGTCTGAATTACAGCCGCGGCCCCTTTTATTCTCCAACATCTCCGAATTTTTTCGAGATTTTTTTCCGAATGCCACACCCTTCACCGCGTTCATGCCGCATTCTGACCGCATTTATACCGCATTCATGTTGCATTCACACCCGCGGTTGATGTGTTTATTGATAATGGTTCGGATTTAATTGGTTGCAATTCTTCGTGTATCCTCCAGATGGCAGATATTCATGAATTGTAATGCACATGCGCTTCAGTAATGTGTCGACTTGCAGGTGTTTAAAAGAATACCACAGTGGTCCATTGTAAATTGGCCTTGGGACTGAAGAAGTTACAATAATGTATCAATTTAGGCTTTTCATATTAAAACTAAATGCGCAGTGTCTGGTGTTCTTTTGTCCAGAGAGTTCCGAGATGAGTGCACAACTGCAGTCCGTGTTCCAAAAACCCGACAGAACGTACGCTTATTTAATAAGGGTTGGGGGGTGGATGGGTGAGTCATGCGCAGTAATCATCAGCTAGCTCCGTTCCCAAAGAGGATTACAGAGAGGTGACTCAAAGCCAACAATAGGAAAATTAGGCACGCAGGCGCCGAGAGGTGATGCTCGGCTAGGGACGGACGATTAAAAACACAATGGCAAGCTTTAGAAACGGAATGGCTCTGGAGAGGTGTGGATAAGAGGTTCAAATCCTTGAGCGAGCCTTGTGTGTGTGCGTGGGGGAGGGGGGTACAGGGTACAGCTGCATGAAGGATTAGCTGTACTGCAGTTCAACGAAATGACATATTTTCAAAAGGCAGGTCACCATAATAATTTGATCCCTACACCCCCAAATACATAAAAAGCACACAAATCAACCATGTGCAGTCAAAAGCTTCAGCACAGATTGAATATTGGAATATCAAGATGGTTTAGGCAGGCTTGTGGATAAAATAAAAATAAAAATGAGGAGAAAAAATATATATATATATATTTTTTTTTGGTCACTCACTCTTGAACTTCGCAAGCAAGCAGTGGTGAACTTACAGACGCATGCGCAGTAATCATCAGCTATCAAGCAGGAATGTGATTGAAACCAGAAAGACACACATTCAAAGGAATGGTGTGGGAGAGGTGTACTGTGCTGTAGATAAGATAAGAAGTTGAAATACTGCAGTGCAGTAAATTATCCTGTGTGTGTGCGGGGGCGAGCGAGGGGAGAGCGCTGTATATGTCGAAATGTGATACTGTTACCGTACACGCCTATTCGTTTCAACAATTTTCAAATGAGACATACAGCACTGCACATGCATGTATAAATATGCAAATTTACAATTATTGCGCGCGCACACGCAGACTGTGTACTGACGTAGGTTGAACTACTAAAGTATTAGACTTTGAAGACAACAGCTCGCGAACGCCCCCCTGAGTTTTTAGACGGTATTGCAGTATTGCAGACCGCGCTAATAAAATGCTAATATTATGAGCGCTAAAATATCGCAATATACTCCGGAAAAAAAAACATACTGCATCTGCCCGCGGTTATCAGAGTTGCGCCGCTACGGCCGCACTAGGGTAAAGGCGGCCGCAGCTGTAAATGCTAAAATGGAGTCTGTAACTAGTTACATTTGGCCACACTTAAAAATCATGAATGCATTCACAGAGATACAATTGGATCAACGAACATTGACACTTAGCACTGAACTAACATACAGTAGTATCAATGCTTCTAAAGCTGCTCATAGTGACTATAACAAAACTGCTTTGAGTGAGTATAAGTTGCTCCATTATAAGCAAATATAACAACGCTATCAGACATGCATGTATTACCATTAACTTTTAAGACAAGCTAAAAGTTAAATCGGTTACTTAACTCAGGGGAGCGCAATTTTTTTCCCGTGCTCCCCCCCTGCATGCTGTCCCCCCTGTTCGTGCCCGCCAACCCCTTACCTTGGCGCCAGCGTCAAATGACGATGTGGGGTTATTTGACGTCATGTTGCCATTGTAACATGACCCTGTTGCATAATTTGACGCCGGGTTGCCATGACAACGTGTCGCTGGAAGCCAAGGGAAGTTACAGGCCTTGCGCGGTTCCTCAGCATTTGGTTTACAGCTGCGGCTGCTTTTATCCTAAGGTGGCCATAGCCGCACCGCTCTGATAACCGCGGCCAGACGCGATCTGTTTTTTGTTTTTTTCCGGAGCGGTTTGCGATATGTTAGCGCTCTGATTTTTAGCACTGGCCGCAATACTGCAATACCGTCTAAACTCAGGCGGGCGATCGCGACCTGTTGTCTTAAAAGTCTAATAGCAATTCAACCTACAGTACAGCCGTACATTTTCTGCAAGTCTGTGTGTGCACGCGCAGTAATTGTAAATGTGAAGATTTATACAGTATTACAAAAATATAATGTTGCGTCTTCTTCGAATATAAAATGATCACATTTCTACAGTATATGTATTATTTAGTAATCAATACTTTTACTGCTTTTCATACTGTTTATTTTATGCGCATGCGTGTACTGTACACTACTGTATGTCTCATTTGAACATTGTTGAAACACATAGCCGTGTTACAGTATCACATTTCGGCGCATTAAATATTATGATGACGTTTTGAAAATATTTATTTGAATTGATAATCCATCATACAGCGCTCTCCCCCTTGCATCCGCACACGCTCAAGGATTTCAACTTCTTATCTACACCTCTCCCACACCATTCATTTGTAATGGATGGCTTTCTGGCTTGAATCTTCCCGAGCATGGCATTACATTCCTGCACATGCGTGTATGACTTCCCATTCATTTAGAAGTTAGTTCGTTTTAAAAAAATATATATATATTTTTTTGGTTATCGACATGGGCTTGCATAACAATTCTGGATATTATGAGAATCAATCACTACTGTTGCTTTTTAATTCTACATTAGTCATGTACGTTCTTTATGAGGTGGGTGACATAGTACTGTGATTTGTATTTGGGGGTGTGGTGATCAAAACATTATCATGACCTGTTGAAAATATTTCTTTGAACTTCAGGTAATCCATCATACAGATTCCCGCCTCCCCCCCCTGCACACACAAGGCTCAAGGATTTCAACTTCTTATCGACACCTCTCACAAACCATGAGAATGACTCATCCATCCACCCCCCAAACCCCGAAGCCATTCTTTAAAATCTTTGAGGCTTTGTTTATGGTAACGCATGCGCACATGGGATAATCCCTTCTCGAATTTAATATGTTAATCTTACAACGTGAATTTAATATGTAAATCTGATAAGGGGGGGGGGTGTTTCAATGATTATGATTATCGTGAATGTAAAGAAATATTTATTTTATTTTATCAGGAATAAAAAATATCGGGGCGCTCTCCCTACCGCTGCCGGGTCCGCCGGGTCCCCCGGAAGCCCCTGCCGCCGTCCCCCACATCGCGGGAAACCAGGGGCGCAGGCTCCCGAAGACGCGTGACCGCGCATCTATGACGCGCGGCACGCCGAGGGGCGGCCACTAGCAAGCAGGGAAATCTCCCGGCTTGCGGATCTGACCGATGCGCAATAAAGCGTGTAGGTAGTGTATAAACATGGGTAAGTGTACTAGTTACGCTGGACGGCTAAAACAGATCTTCTTACATTCCTACACATGCGTGTATGACTTCTCATTCATTTAGAAGTTCAAGTCTGAAAAAAAAAAGGGGGTTTTTTTATTTATTTTTTTCTCGACATGTGCCTGCATAACAATTCTTGATATTCTGAGAATCAAGTTTTACAAATATATATTTTTTTTTCGGTTATCGACATGGCCTTGCATAGCAATTCTGTATATTCTGAGAATCAATCAGTACTGTTGCTTTTTAATTCTACACTAGTCATACATGTTCTTTATGAGGAGGGTGTGGCATAGTACTGTGATTTTTATTTGGGGGTGTGGGGATCAAAACATTATACTGACCTGTTGAAAATATGTATTTAAACTACAGGTAATCCTTCATACAACGTGGGGTGGGGGGGGGTGTTTCAATGATTATGATTATCATGAATGTAAAGAAATATTTATTTTATTTTATCAGGAATAAAAAATACAAATAATCATGAATAATACAAATTTCAGTCTTTATCTTCTTTGTACTGTAGTTCTTCTGTCAGTTGAAAATTGAGGGCCGATGGATAATCATGGAAGAATGAAAAATACAAATAATCAGGAGTAATGCAAATTTATAATAGTAAAAACAGTAATACAAATTTTCATTCTTTCTCTTCTTTGTCATGGCCACTTTGCATTCTGTAGTTCATTGAGAGAGGGGTGGTTTTGTGTAAATCATGACTGTAGATACACTATACACACAGTTCACAAAATTTACACATGATACGCCCCTCCCCCGCCCGTCCTTTTTTAGTGCAGATCACTCTGATAAGGAAAGAAAAAATTATTGCAGTTAAGTGCATATAATGGCATTGTGTACAGTATAACTACTCCATATTGAATTATGCAGTTACTACTGTCAAACTACTGTATATTGGAACTCATTATACATTATAACTACTGTAAAATTCTTTGTAACAGTAACAGGTTAAGTGCATACTGTATACTGTAAAACAATCTGTGCCATACTTACCTGTATCATACTGTACTTGGTGTGCCTGTACTTACCATACTTCAGTACAGTACTGTACCATTTTACCTTTCTGATGCATGCCGATTACGCTGTATCACAATGGGCAACACAGTCGCAATATGGTCGATATATTTATAACATCATTTGACGGTGAGTATATTGTTCCAAAAACTCAGTATGCCATTCGCCAACTGATCCTTTTTTGAGGGTTTCACCACTTTTCGGATATGATCCTTCAGCTGATGCCAGACCATTTCGATAGGATTGAAGTCTGGCGATTTGTCATTGGAGGGGGAAAAAAGGAGAATTAGTTAAAGAGATACACAATAAACAGTGGGGAAAAATGAGACACGGTTACCGTACTTACTCCGCTGGCGTCTTCACCCAGTTAATATCGCAGGCAAGAATATGCGCAGTTGACGCGGTGTGTTTGGGATCGTTGTCCTGGTAGAAACGGTGACCATCTGGGAATACACGTGTGATGTATTCCACAATCTCAGGCACTATTTTCTCTTGAAAAAAAACTCTATTCATGATTCCTGTAACAAGAAAATAAAAGTGCTCAAAATAATGCACACTACAGTAGAAAAGTACAGTGCATAAGGCTACAGCATGTGACTTTGTGCATTATTTTACCATCAAAGATGATGATGCATCCTGGTACACGTCTAGAGATGGCACCCCACACATGCATCTTCACTGGGTGTTTTGGACGCGGCTTCATAGATATGCGTCCTTTTTTGTGGAGTGCAAAGGTGGCAAATCTCTCCAGCGATACAGTAGACTCGACAGTAAAGATGCAATCCTGAAAAGCTTCGCCACTGTCGATCCATGCCTGTGCCTGGACCACTCTCTTGATCTTGTTGACGTCCCTTATCATAGGGTACGCTCTGTAATGACAAGGAATAATTTTATAGGTACAGTACAGTTTCTTAAACCACACTTTTACCTCCTGTACTGTCCAGTACTAACCTCACATGTCCATATTTCCATCCAATTCTGCGTCTCATCTTCTTGATGCTGGTCTCAGATACGGATATATTGTGAGTTTTCTGCAGAGTGTATTTGACCCTTGTGGTGCTCATTTCATCATTCTCTTCACTTATTTGGTCAACCAGAAGAGTTGTCTCCCTACAGTGTAAAGGAAAAACAACAATACGTTACAGTAGGCAGCAAGTACAGTACATCATTTATGCTCAGGCTTACAGTATGGTAAATATATATAATACTGTATACTGTAGTTATATAAATATACAGATATATATATATATATTAGATAGTTATATAAATAGTAGGTGTGGGATATAATCCCAATAGTCAGGGCTCAGCTGTCCTAGGAGTGTAGAAGCATACTCAGAGTAGTAATATATAACCAAGGTATTTGGAGCATGTAGAGCTATGGGAGACTCAATATGGTATATAAACATGGGTAAGTGTACTAGTTACGCTGGACAGCTAAAACAGATCTTCTTACATTCCTACACATGCGTGTATGACTTCTCATTCATTTAGAAGTTCAAGTCTGAAAAAAAAAAAGGTTTTTTTTTTATTTATTTTTTTCTCAACATGTGCCTGCATAACAATTCTTGATATTCTGAGAATCAAGTTTTACAAATATATATTTTTTTTCGGTTATCGACATGGGCTTGCATAGCAATTCTGGATATTCTGAGAATCAATCAGTACTGTTGCTTTTTAATTCTACACTAGTCATACATGTTCTTTATGAGGAGGGTGTGGCATAGTACTGTGATTTTTATTTGGGGGTGTGGGGATCAAAACATTATACTGACCTGTTGAAAATATGTATTTAAACTACAGGTAATCCTTCATACAACGTGGGGTGGGGGGGGGGGGTGTTTCAATGATTATGATTATCATGAATGTAAAGAAATATTTATTTTATTTTATCAGGAACAAAAAATACAAATAATCATGAATAATACAAATTTCAGTCTTTACAGTACTGTATCTTCTTTGTACATGTACTGTAGTTCTTCTGTCAGTTGAAAATTAAGGGCCGGTGGATAATCATGGAAGAATGAAAAATACAAATAATCATGAATAATACAAATTTATAATAATAAAAACAGTACTACACTTTCAGTCTTTGTTCTTCGTCATGGCTACATTGCATTCTGTAGTTCATTGAGAGAGGGGGGGGGGGGGGGGGGGAAATCATTACTGTAGAAACCCTATAAACACTATACACACTATACACACAATACCCACACCTCACACTTTATCCCCCCCTCCCCCCCCCCCCCCCCACCCCCCTCCACCAGCCTGGCCTTTTTTAGTGCAGATCTCTCTGAAAGGGAAAGAAAACATATACTGTAATGGCATTGTGTGCAGTATAACTAATGCATATTGGACTAAATAGAGCAATAGGGGAGCCCCTGCTACTGCCACAGATATAGTATTTGGTGAACGGTGCAAGTAGGAATGAGATAGAAAGAGAACCAAAATATAGCACTCGAGTTCACCCTCTGGTGATGAATGTGTTAATTAAATCATAAACTTTATTAATCTGCAACAAATAAATAAAATGATGGGTGTTAAAACAAACGACGACCTGAAGGTGTTCAGATCCCAATGCTGAAAGCCATATTGGCTCAGGATCTTAGATAATAGTGTGTCCTAGGTGAATCCAGGTGACACACTATGCAACAGTCCTTGTAAGGATCTGTGTAGAGCATGGTGTGCTCTAAGGTAAGTACTAAAAACTGCAAATCACTGAGGGCAGATAACTGCATAAACCAAAATGTTAACGTATATGGTTGGATTTGTAGTGGCTGGTGCATAAAGGTATCTAGGAGCATGTATAATGTTATACCATAATGAAACCAGAATTCAGAAAGGATCTCAGCTTAATCCTCTCTGTCTTGATTGTGGTGTACACAGCACTGTGTCAAGTTGACATAGAGTGACCTTGTGAAGTCTGCAGTTTTGAGGTACTAACGTCCTCAGGAAACCCTTGTGATAAGTGTCAGAGATAGTGTGCTCTGTATCACTAGCTAATATAGGGTTATCACTGATACTTGTAGTAACCCTTCTCAGGGGAGGTATGACACAGGAGTGAATCACAGATAAGGTAGCTGTTAATGATCCTCTGTGTGGTACAGAGAAGTAACCCGTAGACTGCTGTCAGGGAGATCCCTAATAACAGCAGTACTAACCAGCGCAACCTAATGATAAGTTGCAATCACCAGGGAAACTAAACAAAATACTTAAACTCTACAGAGAGCACTCTCTCTGTAACTAATCCTATAAATGAGGCTCAAAGTGTCCGTCGGGGCACATTAGAAGCCTGTATCGATCGCACGGGCAGAGTACCGCATCAACCCGCGGTGTGAGATTATGAATGCGGTGACGATCAGAGCCCTGCGCGTGCACTTTGAATGTAAAGAAATATTTATTTTATTTTATCAGGAATAAAAAAATACAAATAATCATGAATAATACAAATTTCAGTCTTTACAGTACTGTATTTTCTTCTGTCAGTTGAAAATTAAGGGGCGGTGGATAATCATGGAAGAATGAAAAATACAAATAATCATGGATAATGCAAATTTATAATAAAAACAGTGATACCAGTAATACACATTTTCAGTCTCTCTTCTTCGTCATGGCCACATTGCATTCTGTAGTTCATTGAGAGGGGGGGGGGGTTGTGTAAATCATGACTGTGGATACATTATACACACAGTTCACACAATTTCCACATGATAACCTCCCCCCGCCCATCTTTTTTAGTGCAGATCTCTATGAAAAGGAAAGAAAAAATTAGTGCAGTTAAGTGCATATACTGTACTGGCATTGTGTACAGTATAACTACTCCATATTGGACTATGCAGTTACTACTGTCAAACTACTGTATACTGGAACTCATTATACATTAGACTACTGTATAACTACTTGTAGCCAGGTACCCTCCGGTTTCCCCCCCCCCCCCCCCCCTACCCCCCCCCCCCCCGTGCTCCCGGTTTCCCCCCCCTCTCCTTACCATCAGAGATGTGCGGCAGAGTGACTGAGTCGTGGGCGGTTCCCTCCGCAGGGCGCAGCCATGTTGGTGTATGCATGCGCAGCGAGGTTGCGCATGAGCAGGGCAACTCAGCGGCAGCCATTAGAGGGAGAGCATGAGGCTCCATGAGGCTCCCTATGTTAAAGGCTGCATTAGAACTACAATCCCCATGATGCTCAGGGGCAGTGACACCAGGGAGCCAGTAGGGCTGCAGGATTCTGCTGAATAGCAGGAAAGACTATTGCATGCTGGAACAGGAAGCAGTCAGTGAACACCAGGAGCCTGAAGCTGCAGGTTAAATCCAAAGAGCAGTGCTCCAAGTATTAGGCCAGAATGTTAAACCCCAGGGCCCAGTTAATTCCCTGAGTCACTGTAGAGAAGTAACTGTATTGTGTAGGGAACTGCCTTAAGACAGGGACTCCTTCACTGTACTCCTAGTGAGAAAGAGATTGCAGGACAGAACCTGGCTGTCAGCACAGTGTGTAGCAGGAAAAGACTCTGATTGCATAACAGAGACTGTTTGCAAAGGGATAATCCGGCTAGGAATCCCTCCCCTGTGGAGTCAGCGTGTGCATTAATTTCTGCAGAGAGCAGTGCAGTGCTACGTGGGATCACGTTGCGATATTGCAGACTCCTCAAGGATTCTCCTGGTTAGGACCATAACCAGGAAGGTATTATATTAAAGTGCACCAACGGGCCCCAATACAGGGAAGCGCTGTCCCTCACACACACACTCCAATCTATCGCTGGTGGACACTAAGAGGTTAAGTGACCTGGTACATTGGTACACCAAGGACTAGGGTGATATAAAGACTGACACTAAAGTGGTGCAACCATTTACATGTGTGGGGTGATGTGATGATATTCATGCTGGGGAATGTCATGCTGTTTATGTATGAAACGTTATGCAGAGGTTATTATTATTATGTTAAGTAAATACTGTTTTAGCCAACTGTGTGTGGTTACTGCATATGTTGGTTCTGATAAGGAAACACTCCCACCATGTTGGGATCCCTCATCAGTGGAGGCGCTGCACCCAGTGTAAGTATACCCCAGGCTCCCAGTGGCGGAGGCTCAGGCCTCTTGTTAACCACACAGGTGACAGCAGCATCAGTAGATATCGTACCCCAGGGGTACAAGGGCTAGATTTGGAGGCACTGCTGAGAGTCAGACCTGGGGTGCCCGAACTCAGTGAAAATGTCGTTAGGTTACACGTTACCTTCCCGCCAAGAGGTGTACACGTGGGCGGTAAAAAGGCAAGTCCCGCCCTCACAAACCCTTGCTGTAGGACAAGTTCCCGCCAATGCCTCATCCTATTAACTATGTTTAATCCTAATGCAGTATCCAGGCTTAGAAGATGCCAGAATCTTGGGTCGCCGCTCTGACCCAGACAGGTCATGGTGCACCGTATTAATCACTGGGGGATGTGAATTGTCGCCAGAGCAAGGCCCGTCCAACTTGCGGTTCCCCGGGGCCCTCAGCTCAGGGTGTCCTGTTATATATCCTGAAATGCTGATAAAACTCGAACCCTGTAGCCCCATTACAGACATGCTAGAGACTAGTATGTGCATGTCCCTGTCCCCACCTGAAAGTATATGCGGGGATGAGGCCAGTGTATTATCCTGTGCTAATTGTCGCTCAAGCAGACGGCACTCCAGCCCCAACCTCAGCCCCAGTAGAATGGGAGAAATCCAATTACTAGCCCAGGCCATACAACAACTGGGTGGGCCCAAGCACGAATCCCCCTCCCCTCAGCCATACCGCAAGTTAAAGCTCTTTTCAGGGGTAAAACCTACCCCCACCGGTGAAGAGGCTTTTGATGTTTGGAAGGAATATGCTTCACAGGTACTGGAAGAGTGGACCTGTCCTGATGAGGTGAAAAGACAACGAATCATGGAGTGCCTGCGCCCGCCTGCGTCCACTACCATCAAGATGTATAAAGATCAGCATACTGAGGTTACCACACATCAGATGATGGAGTCTCTTACCCGAGCATACGGTAAGGAAGATGATGTGAGTGAGTTATGGACTAAGAATTACAATCTCCGCCAGAAAGAGGGGGAAGACCTATCAGAGTTCATACAACGGATCCAATTGCTCTTGTGGGATCTATGTTCCCGCCAAGTCATCAAGGCCTCAGAAGTGAATGAGTTTAGGCGCACTCAATTCCTGCGGGGAGCCATACCCACTCACCATATCGTAGTAATGATCAGATGCGTGCTACGGAAGGGGGACCCCCCTACTCTAGAAGACCTACTGGATGAGGTGAAGAGTCATGAGGCCTATACTAGGTTGCATACGCCCAAGAAGGCCAAAGACCCTCGCAAGGATGAGACCAAGGAAGCAACAGTGCCCAAAGCAAAGGGAAGCAAGAGCGGTAAAGATACGGCCACCCCGGAGGTGCCTGGGTCCGCTCCCAGGTCACCTGACAGTCCGGGTCCCCGCCCAGACTTCCATTGCTTCAACTGTGGCAAGAAGGGCCATCTTGCAAGGAGCTGTTCGCACCCCAAGAGACCCACTAAGGCCCAGACCTACACTGTAACCGTGCGGAAGGCAATCTCGTCCTTATCAACCGTACCCGAGGATGTTGCCGAAGAGTCGGGGAGGCCTCCAATAGAGGAGACGCCCCAACCAGATGCTTACTGCCGAGTAGGGCCCACCGCTGTAATAAGAGTCGTCGTGGAGGGGATCTACTCTTCAGCACTTCTGGACACTGGGTCACAAGTGACCATCATCTACCGTCCATTCTACGACCAGCACCTCAGCCATCTTCCTTTGCAGTCAGCCGAAAAGATGAAGTTGTGGGGACTGAGTAAAGATGATTACCCCATAGACGGAATAGTGGCGGTCAAGCTGGATATCTTGCAGTTGAACACTAACAAGTCACATCCCATGCTGGTGGAAGCCTTGGTCTGCCCGGAGGCTCGAGAACATCCCAGTGCCCCCATCATATTTGCACGAATGCAGATATTGTGAGGTCGGTGATTCGCTCATTCCTGCAGGAAGCCGGCGAGCTACCATTGTCATCCCTGAATATAGCCCCTGGCCTACGGGAAGAATGCTATAGGGTAGCGTATGAAGAAGAGTATGGTGAAATCTTTAATCAAGAGCGAGGGTTATTGGAGATTCCACTAGGGGGAGTGAGGCATGTGACCGCACTGATCAAGTACCCCAGTCGGCACAAAAACGACAGATACGTTTCGCTGGAGACTCTTCCCGAGTCGGAGAGTCATTGGGGATACCGAATAATACCTGAAGTACGGGATTGGCCATCTAATGTCCCCAGGAAGATTACCGTGTCTATCCAGAACATGTCTCTACATACCGTGCCGCTTGAAGTAGGACAAAGGCTGGGTAGAATTTATCCTGTGGATCCTGTGGACGACACAGTGACCGTTCACACTGCCCGTGTGGGAGAAGAGCCCTTGGCACTACAATTCGACTTCGGAGAGTCTCCCCTGGAGGAAGAATGGAAGGAAAAGCTACGTGCTCAGTTGAGAGAAAGAGACATGATGTGTTTTCTACTAGTGAGATGGACGTGGGATGCAGCAGAAGCGCTCAACACACGATTCGTCTGAATGATGACACGCCGTTTAGGGAAAGGTCTCGCCGTATAGCTCCCAGAGATGTGGAGGATGTGCGTGGTGTCCTGAACGAGATGGAAATGGCCGGTATAGTGACTGAATCTCGAAGTCCCTATGCCTCACCGATTGTGGTGGTACGAAAGAAAAATGGGCCTGTTCGATTGTGCGTGGACTACAGAACATTGAACAGACATACTGTGCCTGACCAATACACGCTACCACGAATAGAGGAGATCCTCAGCGCACTGTCCGGAAGCCAGTGGTTTAGAGTGTTGGACCTTCGATCTGGGTATTACCAGGTTCCAATGAGCCCAGCTGATCAAGAGAAGACGGCGTTTGTCTGTCCTCTGGGATTTTATCAGTTCACCAGGATGCCCCAAGGTATCTGCGGTGCTCCGGCCACTTTCCAACGGCTTATGGAGAAGACGATTGGAGATATGTGTCCTCGTGAGTGTCTGGTCTACCTATACGACATAATTGTGTTCGGAACCACACTTGAAGAACATGAGACTAGGCTGATGAAAGTGCTGGATCGCTTAGGGAAAGAAGGCCTAAAGCTCTCCTTGGATAAGTGCCGCTTCTGTCGAACAGCGGTCACTTATGTGGGTCATACAGTGTCTGCAGATGGAGTGGCCACCGGCCCGGCCAAGGTGAAGACGGTGGTGAATTGGCCAAGACCAGAGAATGTGATGGAGCTGAGGTAATTTCTCGGGTTCTGTGGATACTACAGACGGTTTGTGGACGGATACTCCAAGAAGGCGGCTGTGCTGAACAATCTGCTGAAGGTCTATCCAGAGGAACCCAAGCAGAAGAAGACCACCCCAAAGACCCCCTTCGGGGATCGGTGGACGTCTGCTTGTGAAGAAGCATTTAAGGGGCTGAAGAATAGTCTAATAGAGGCTCCCGTTCTAGCCTATGCTGACCCGGAGAAGCCTTACATTCTGCACGTGGATGCCAGCCTCAATGGATTGGGAGCTGTGCTGCACCAGAAGTACCCCACTGGGCTTCGTCCTGTGGCATATGCAAGTAGAAGTTTGACTCCCAGTGAAAAGAACTATCCAGTTCAAAAATTGGAGTTCCTCGCCCTCAAATGGGCCATATCTGACAAACTACATGACTACCTATATGGGGTCACCTTCGAGGTCCGAACAGACAACAATCCGCTGACCTATGTACAAACCACGGCCAAGTTAGATGCGACCGGTCATAGATGGTTGGCCACCCTCGCCAATTACCAGTTTTCTTTGAAATATAAGCCTGGACCTCTCAATATAGGGGCTGATGCTCTATCTAGGAGATCGGGACTGGGTGAGACCACCGACGATGGTCCTTGGGAAGAAATTCCAGGGCCAGGAATGAGAGCTATGTGTTCCACTGCTGCTATTGTAAACGATCGAGTGGCATTCTCCGAGCTACGAGTAGCGGATTCTTTAGGGTGTCGACCTCAAGCCCTTCCAGAAGCTTACTGCCACCCCGATGGCATGGGTCTAACCCAAGACGTTATCTTCACGGTGAAGGAACTGGTACTAGCACAGACACATGATCCTGCGGCTAAGGCTGTCCGAGAGGCTCTACACAAAAATGACTCTTCACTGGTGAAACGGGCTCCTCCCGATGATGTGAGCCTCCTCATGAGAGAGTGGGATAAGTTTGAGATGGATAACGGCCTACTCTATAGGGTTGTTCAATTCCACAATCATCCTGACCGTCGACAACTATTTCTACCCCGGCGTATGCAAGGTCTCGTTTTAAGATCACTACATGATGATCATGGACATTTGGGGGTGGATAAGACCTTGGGTTTAGTGCGAGACCGGTTCTTCTGGCCTAGAATGCGGGAGTCAATTGAACAACACTGCAGGAAATGTCTACGGTGCATTCATAAGAAGACACTTCCCACCCGTGCTGCCCCAATGGGCCATCTCAAAAGCTCTGGGCCTATGGATTTAGTTTGTATGGACGTTTTATGCATAGAGCCAGATTCAAAGGGTATAGGAAATGTGCTAGTAGTGACAGATCACTACACTCGATACGCTCAAGCCTTTCCCACGAAGGACCAAAAGGCTACCACAGTGGCTAAAGTGCTGTGGGAGAAGTATTTTGTGCATTATGGTCTGCCCAGCAGGATGCACTCAGACCACGGACGGGATTTTGAGAGCAAGCTGATCAAAGAGTTGCTAACACTGTTGAATATTCAGAAGTCAAGGACTACTCCCTACCATCCAGAGGGAGATGCGCTCCCTGAAAGATTTAATCGGACATTGCTGGACATGCTAGGCACTCTGAAAGATTTCCAAAAAGGAGAATGGAGTAAACATGTTGAGGCCTTGATGCATGCCTACAATTGCACTCGGCACGAGTCCACAGGGTACACCCCATACTTCATGATGTTCGGGAGAGAAGCCAGACAGCCAATCGACATCCGCCTACGGGTATCTACCGACGGGGTACCCAACATGGCTCATTATCGATATGTGCAGAGACTCCAGGACAGTCTGCACTGTGCCTATCAGTTAGCCGAAAGAGCCACCGCTAGACTGAATGCCAATAATAAAAGAAGGTACGACCACAAAGTACGCTATAGAGAGCTCCAACCGGGAGATGCAGTTCTCCTACACAACTTAGGGATTCCCGGCAAGCACAAGTTAGCTGATCGCTGGAGAGAGGGGCCTTTTCAAGTAGAGTACCAAATGCCGGGCCTCCCTGTTTATTGCATACGTGACGTGAATGGCAGGGTAAACGTCTGGCACCGAAACCACTTGTTACCTATCCCACAACTGGGAGAAAGTGAACCCGAAACAGAAACAGAAATAAACGACAGTGAGCCTGAAGAGTCTACCGAGAATTCAGGGCCCACAGATGAAACAATTCAAGATCCTTTGGAGGGAACATCCAACAGAGATTGGTGGGCACCTCCCAAAGGAGCAATGGGTAATGGGCCTGCTATTCAAGTACCTTCATCAGGATTTCACCAAGTAACCAACCGTTAGATCCTACCACTCCGAGTTTTGTGCCTCAAAGAGACAATGTTCAGTTACAAAGAGACTTTCCCCAAACTGGTTCACCCTCTGACAGGGAGTCTAGGCTTCAAGCCTACGATGGTCTCTCTCAAGATGAAGAAATGGAGACTGAGACTCGCAGGAGCCAGCGAGTGAGACGCCCTCCCACTAGAGTGGCTTATGATTCATTAGGGGCACCTCACTATGAGTCTCAGCAGCAAGCTAAAGCCAAGCTAGCCTCAGTTATAAATATGTTTGTTGAACTGTACAATCTCGCAGTGGGCTTGGGATCGTTGTCCTGGTAGAAACTGTGGCCATCTGGGAATTCATGTGTGATGTATTGCACAATCTCAGGTACTATTTGCTCTTGAAAAAAAACTTTATTCATGATTCCTGTAACAAGAAAAGAAAAGTGCTCAAAATAATGCACACTACAGTAGTACAGTACAGTGCATAAGGCTACAGCATGTGACTTTGTGCATTATTTTACTATCAAAGATGACGATGTATCCTGGTCCACACCTACAGATGGCACCCCACACATGCATCTTCACTGGGTGTTTTGAACGCGGCTTCATAGATATGCGTCCTATTTTCTGGAGTGCAGAGGTGACAAATCCTTCCAGCGATACATTAGACTCGTCAGTAAACATGCAATCCTGAAAATTTCGCCACTGTCGATCCATGCCTGTGCCTGGACCACTCTCTTGATCTTGTTGATGTCCCTTATCATAGGGTACGCTCTGTAATGACAAGGAATAATTTTATAGGTACAGTACAGTTTCTTAAACCACACTTTTACCTCATGTACTGTCCAGTTCTAACCTCACACGTCCATATTTCCATCCAATTCTGCATCTCATCTTCTTGATGCTGGTCTCAGATGCGGCTATATTGTGAGTGTTCTGCAGAGTGTGCAGGAAAGTCAATCCGCGCTCATGCTTCCTAGAAGAAATCTTGTAGTAGATCCACTCTCCCCTCTTGCTGCTGTGATGTGGAGGCGCCCCTCCTCCACTGCTAACTTCCGTGGGAATACTCCGACGTCAGAAGGTAATGAAAGAGACACAGAAGTGCACCAAGGGTTAAGAGGATGTATTAAGCATTAAGTAAAATAAAACATAAAAACTTACACATCATAATAAAATTCCAGTAGTGGTCAGAAAATGGGTGGGGAATCCAGGAGGTTGTGTAGGCACAGGAGGTGTTGCCTGGTCTTTGCAGTTAAGTCCCGCGCGCTGGGGCTGACTTGCCCGGCAGTGCTCAGGTCTTTCTTCCGGGTTGCAGCTGATGCAGGACCCGGATTGATCTGTCCTCTGGTTTCCTGTATGTTCCACTCGAGCAGGTAAAAGCAGCTCAAAACAGTACAAAGTTTTGTTGGAGACTGGGAGTGGTGCAACCAAACATCTGGACACCAACAATTACTGTATTCACTCCGCAACGCGTTTCACACTAGTTCGTGCTTCATCAGGTTGGTTATACCGCCTGATGAAGCACAGAACTAGGTGTGAAACGCGTTGCGGAGTGAAACAGTAATTGTTGGTGTCCAGATGTGGTTGCACCACTCCCCGTTCTGCAGAGTGTCTTTGACCTTGTTGCACTCTGACCAAATAAGTGAAGATATGAGAGAAGAGTGCAACAAGGGTCAAAGACACTCTGCAGAACGGGGAGTGGTGCAACCAAACATCTGGACACCAACAATTACTGTATTCACTCCGCAACGCGTTTCACACTAGTTCGTGCTTCATCAGGCGGTATGAACCAACCTGATGAAGCACGAACTAGTGTGAAACGCGTTGCGGAGTGAATACAGTAATTGTTGGTGTCCAGATGTTTGGTTGCACCACTCCCCGTTCTGCAGAGTGTCTTTGACCCTTGTTGCACTCTTCTCATCATTATCTTCACTTATTTGGTCAATCAGAAGAGTTGTCTCCTTACAGTGTAAAGAAAAAACAACAATACGTTACAGTAGGCCACAAGTACAGAACATAATTTATGCTCAGGCCTACAGTATGGCTAAATATATATAATACTGTATACTGTAGTTATATAAATATACAGCGATATAAATAATAGATATATATATACAGTAATATAGTTATATAAATATACAGCGATAACAATTATAATAGATATATA
Organism: Ascaphus truei; assembly: GCA_036426205.1. Taxonomy (NCBI): domain Eukaryota; kingdom Metazoa; phylum Chordata; class Amphibia; order Anura; family Ascaphidae; genus Ascaphus; species Ascaphus truei. The sequence goes on from WSYH01003423.1 coordinate 31,983, forward strand.
ATATAGTTATATAATTATACAGCGATAAGAACAATTATAATCTAATATTACTGGTACTTTATGTGTGTGTGTCATGCTGTTTACAGTAAACGTGTCAGGAATCGGTGTTCTCCTCGCTTCCCACACAGAGCACCACCTCTCCGCAGGGAGCCCCTGGATCCACAAAACAATCCTGCCTTACCGTCCTCCACGGCTCCTCGCCCCTGCCGCCGTCGCGGGATCACTCCCCTCGGCAATTCCTCTGCTCAGCGCCGGGCGCGCCCACGCCCTCCTGCACGCACACCTACACGCACGCCAGCCTCAGACGTTATGTGAATGCATTCCCAGCTTACAGAGCACACGCCTAACAGAGCACTTTTAACCACTGCTCCTGCAGTGAGGCGTCGCCCCCAAGCATCACACAGTTCTATGCAAGTCAATGATTACACTCAGCTGAGCTGTAACACCTCCCTCCTATCAGGGAGGACTCCTTGCAGTCCTCCAGGCCTGCCCCCTTTTCCCATTGGCCTGCCCAGCTTTATTATGCCTGTGCTTCCCATCACTCGTCGCTCGACATAGTTCTGTATGGAAGCATTTGACTACTCTCTCAGTGACTCCTCAGGTATTGACGCGGATTGGACGACTACCCCCTCTGGCTCTCGACTTCGGCTCTACTTGGACTTCGTGACTTCTGGCATCCCTGTAACACGGCTTATACCTTCGGTCATCCGCAACTCTCCTATCCCTGATCTTGGCAACGGCAAATACTACTCCTCCTCTACTACCGGTACCGGCAAGTATTGTCTTCATTACTATACCTGGCCTGGCAACACTAACACCACACTCCGGACGCATTCCCTTTGCTGCGGGTGCGTGTATCCCTACGTCCCACCTCAGCACAGGGGACGGGTCTGTTCTGCGGGCAGCCCCGGGTAACAAAACGGTAAACTGTGTTCTGAAATGGGGGGTTGCGATATATATATATATATATATATATATATATAGTTATATAAATATATATATATAGTTATATAAATATACAGCGATAACAATTATAATATAATATTACTGGTACTTTGTGTGTGTCATACTGTTTACAGTAAACAGAAATGGGGGTTTGTGACTGCGTGAGTCATAATGAGTAATAATGAAGTGAGTGATAATTAAGGAAAAAGGTGCAACTCATTTTGAAATACTGTAGAAATAGAATTGATTATAAGAATGTATACAATACAGTATATCTAATAATTGTACACCTTGATAAAGTCCTGCGGGACGAAACGCGTTGGTGTGGTTGCTGTATACACCCATGTGTGAGTTTATATAAATAAATAACCCTCGATTTTATTTTGGAGTTTGCCCTATATTTTTTCAAACCACTATCCAGTTGCAGTGCATCCTTTGCTTCCTTCCATTTCTACTGTTCTACGACATCAGGAGTGCGCGCAAAGGAACCTTCACTTGGCTTTGGCATCCTGGATTCCAGCTCACCCCCAAGGCAGGTAATGGGCATTAGCCCTCATTTTATTACCTGTTATATCCATGGGGTGCTTATGCTAATTTGGTGGGATGTGCAATATGGACCATATATGCTGTAGTCAGGCAGACTGACCGCTAGGTCTTTATTTTTGCCTCCCTGCATAGGATGAAGCTTTATATATGAGCCTAAGGACTATATACAGTGTTCCTTTTCTGGACTTATGTTCTTAAATACAAAGATGTTTGTGTACACACACAGTATTTGAGCATCGCTCTATCAACCTCTCTACTAAATAGAGTCAGCCCCACCTCTCATGATGTCAGCAGGACCTCCCCTCTGTCTCATGCCTGCAGCAGAGTCAGGGGCCTGCATCTATCACTCAAGGCAGGGCGTGAAGGGTGAAAACCCATGATTACTACTGGCGCCTGCCCTTAACAGGACTTACCACAGTTGGAGAAAGATATATATAGCCCGTGCTGTTTACAGGGGGCTACACTCTCCCTCTGGTGGAATCCAATGGTCCCCACTTGGACCTAACTTTAGCAGTACCATCCTGCGGTGAACAACCTGGGAAACAAAACACATATCATGCAGTTTGGTAGTCATAACATATGCTCCCATGAGGTAGTAATACAAAACACCGGTTACTCCCAACGTGGAGAACCCTAATGGTAATGCTTCGGATCAGGTTTCCTTACTTTTCTGCCATTGTAATGGTCACAAAGAAGGACTGTACCGACCCATGCTCTGGCCGATATATTACGCTGTGCATGTATTTGCACCGTCCTATACTCCAGATCCAGACTAACTCACTGATCCTGTCCTCATTATGGTAACCTGCCTTACCAAACTTTGTTCGCAGATATTCTCGTACGGCTTCTCGGAGCCAACTATCTCTGCTCTCCTCTATTTCCCTCATTATGGGCTCAGGCACATAAGGGTATTCGTATCCATGGGACTGCCTATACCTTGCCACTATGGCTCTGTCAGCTCGGCTCAACTTAGTGAGCTTACGGTGACCCGCCCTGCTTGGCAGTACCCAAAACTCTGGTTCTATAGGAGCAATCTCGTCATATAATATACTGGGGCCCTTGGGCTGAATGAGTTTCTGCTTTATCTCTCGGTACCTGTGATCTATCTCGTCCTCCACCTCCTGGGGAGTAAAGGCACCTGCCGCCCACCAATAATCAACTATGTTGTTCTTAATGAGCAGGAACCGCGTATGGTCCATACCTTCGTGGTACCCAGTGAACAGGGGTGCCCACCACTTGTCACGGTGCTCGTACTCTGTGGAATGGCTAGTGTTCTCTACCTCTGACTCTGCTTGGGACGAGACACCGGACGTCCCCGCCTCTGTAGAGCGTGAGCAATCTCTCCTCCCTTTGGCGTTGATGTAAATGGTAGAGTTCATCTTGTGAACCACCTTACTGACAGACCCAGCCTCTGCTGGAGTGTGGGACCCTCGAGCTCTCCCTCTAGCTGTAGGAGAAAACGGCACAGGGTTAGGCACACGTATCACATTGGCATATGGTATTTCCCCATCAGACCCCTCATCGCTCAATTCCCAGTCCCGACAATCTCTGGAATATTTGGGGTACTTGCTCAATTTATCCCCGCTAGGTCCCGGTGATAACACTCGTGATGGGGCAGGGGCAGTGGCTGGGGCGATGGAGCTAGGGGTTGGGGCAGAGGCAATGTTCAAGTCAGTGTCCAGCAAGCGTGTAATACCGTGACCAAGGGACGCTTTCTTGGGTGCTTTCTCCGCCATACTTCACGCTTCTCTGGAGGGGCCTCGGCTCTTCAGGGTGGCCATTGCAGTGGCCATGGCTACTCTCCGTGGGGAGAACAGTGCTCCCGGGCCTCTCTTCCCGTCGGGCCCGGAAGTGACGTCATCGCCGGTGCCTGCGGAATCTCCATCCGCTCCATGGTCACGCACCGGAAGTGCGTCGAGGACCGGAAGGGGCGGTGGTAGAGCATCCGGTTCGCGGACGGACAAGTAGGCTGCAAGCCTCTCCTTCTCGTCCTCCGCGGTTGCTGTCTTCGCCTGGTGGGAGTAAGGGGGTGGTGGAGTCTCCTTACCGCTCCGCTGCTGTTGGGTGATCTTGGGTTCCTCTGGAGTCATCTCGGACGCCATCTCCGCCACACTGGGAGTCACCATGGCCGTGGGATATCTACGGGCCTCAGGCCGCACCAGTGCTCGCCGTCGGAAGGTGTCCGGACTCGTCTGCTCCTCTTTGTTACCGCTGGGGTGGTTCGCCGGTAGGCGCATCGCCACCGATGGTACGCCAATCTCTTCCTCCGAGGATATCATGATCGGATCCTCCACAAGGGAGTCACTGGGTTCTTCTGCGATACAACCACTGCGGTCGCGCTCTTCTTCGCCGACAGTTCGCTCAGCTCCGTAGCTGGCTGGGCCTTGGTTCTTCCCACATGGTTGAAACGGGGAACTATGGCAGCCTTGTCTTTCATCTCCGCCACCTCCGTTAGTGTTCCCGGAGAGGCACCCCGCGGGGTCTCGATCAGTGGCCATGGCTCATTAGGCCACAGGTAGTACGTGCCGCATTGAGGGCATCGTGCCTTGTTGCTTGGGACCACTCCGGGTATCCCACAGTGGACGCACAGGCACCGGAGGTACTCGTGGCCCTCCACCTCCACTACCAGTAAGCCTCCTGGTAGCTGGTAGATCGTGGTGCTCATTTCGGACATTTTTAGCTCAGGGGTCGAACAGTTCAGTGTTTCAGCTCCTTGCTCCTCGAATGCCAGGCAGAAGTGACGCTCTTCGCTCTCTCTTCCTGTCCCTCCCTTTGCTGGGGAGGACGCTTCTGATTGGTTCTCCTTGTGCCCCCTCCCTCTGGTGGAATCCAGAGGCGGGGCCCTCCTTCTTTCAGTGTGACATGGCCTGGTTTGTGGGCCAGTCACAGCACAGGTGGGTGGGCATTCGGCTTTTGCGCCACTCCGCTCCTCTTGCAGGGGATCTGAGTTTAACACCAAACCCTTGCACATTTCCCACCACATTTCTCGTACAGTCTCTTTGCACGATTCACGTGCGCGCTCCAGGATTGGCGGGAAACACCATTTTAGTTCTTCTTTGCTCCGCGGAGCACATGTAGTGACGGCCGCCATCTTCGATGAGCCCACCACATGTAAATGTGCACTACTCTGTGTCTAGGGTGTAACACGTTCCTAGATGCTGACTGTACTCACTGACACTTTCTAATACTCTCTGCATGCTTTCTGTGTTGCTCACTAGTATGAGGTGGCATACCCCAGGCTAGGCAGAACTCCTTCCCTGTGCACTGTACTCGGTGACTGTTCCGGCAAGTGCTCTGTGGTGTGATTTATGTCGGTGCTAGCTAGTGTACCGGGCATCTCCCTAAGTACGGGCGTCCCTACTTTTGGCCACTCATAGTGCGGGCCCTGGGCCATGGTCCCTGGACACGTTAGCAGGCTAACCCCCCCAGTTGCCTCACACTATCTGCCTCAAGGTACTAGGACAGCTATAGCTATGCACCCATCTTACGCCACCCTCTTAGGGCACCCAGGGCGTACTGTGTGGGAGCGGAGGTCCACGCTCCCCTGACTACCCCCGGTATGGCATGCCCTACTTTCTTTAGCACTTACTGAGTGCACATCACCCTTCCCGCTGTCACCTTCCGTGTGCTCGCTGTAAGCCTGTCCTGTTCTGGATCTCAAGCAGCTCGCCTCCAAATGTAACCCATATTCCCCCCCCCCCCCCCCCCCCCATAGACACAGATGCTATATCTAGGGTGTGTGAGGGCTGGCTACATGTGCTTGAGTGGTGCGTACCTGCCGGTAACAGGAGGGCCTGAGCTTCCCGCAATGATGTTGTGGACACAGGACCAGGCTTCTGGGGTAGTTGCCTCATTCCTTAGTGGTGGTGCAGCGCCTCCATCCTCTATAACTTCCCAGGGATATGGGGTAGGACCCTTATAGAAGAAATAACCCTGGTCCCAGGGTGGATGCTCCAGAATCACACACAGTCTCTGGTAAAATCAGCAATGTCTCTTTATTGTCTCTAGCTCGCACACAGCAGCCTTGGCAGCACGCAGCATCAGCAGCAGACAAGGCACTCCAAAGGTGTACAGGCCTTCTCCTCTCCTCTCCTTTCCTCCAAGATGCACTCCGACAGGATGGTCTGTGAGGGGCCTCAATACCCCAATGCCCACCTCAGAGGATATCCTCTGGGTGGGGGTAGATCTTCCCCATCACCCCCGCATCAGGGTGAGGGGAATTGGTCCACTGGAGCTCTGCTCACTCTCCAACTAATAGGCCAGCGTTCTCTCTCTCTCTCCTGCTCCCAGGACAGAGCTCGACCTACTCCTCTCCTCCAACTCCCAGGTCAGACTCGAACTCCACTTCGAACTAACTGTCACTCACAGGAACTGGCTACTAAATAGTCAGCCCCACCTCTCATGATGTCAGCAGGACCTCCCCTCTGTCTCATGCATGCAGCAGAGTCAGGGGCCTGCATCTATCACTCAAGGCAGGGCGTGAAGGGGGAAAACCCATGATTACTACTGGCGCCTGCCCTTAACAGGACTTACCACAGTAGGAGAAAGATATATATAGCCCGTGCTGTTTACAGGGGGCTACATAACCAATAAAAAGTGCTATTGCAGTACTGCATGGTAAAGAAAACATATTCAAAATACTTTACTTACACGGTAGTTACCGTTGGTGTCCTCGTGACTTTTTTGGTCTTACCGTGTGCATGATAGCTCACGGTGGCTGCTTGTACAACAAGGCCAGAAGTACTTAACCAGCGTTGAATATCTGAAATTCGTTGTCCTCTCGTGTACATATCCTTTATTCTCTTGCTGAGATCCTTAGAAATCTTTTTAACAGGCATCGCTGCATGTAGAAAGAAATACAAGCACAAGAATGTATACTCGATGTTGAGTCTGAGTATTCAATGTGCAGTGAATCAACAAAATGGATGGTGTATTTATACGTTAATGAGTCACATTAGAGTACACCCACTTTTAACACCTGCACCCCAAACACAATAGGGACACAGTGTATAAAAGGTCACACAAATTGCATAGCCCACCACACTCTGATCTGTATCTGTACTTGCTCTTGTCCAGTTACTGCATTGTGCTTTATTCCATCGGCATCCATGGATGAACCCCGATCCTATGGTCGCAGGAACCCACTCTCTTCTGCCGTGCTGAAAAAGCGAAAGACGGGAGCCTTTTCCAAGCCACAGCCAAAGCGAAAGGCCAAGGCTAATAAAGAAAATCTTCTGACGACTCCAAAGGCTAAGGCTTGTAAGAAGCCTTATTATGTTAAGATGAAATTTGCTGATATATCATTAAAGCAAAACAAATGGAAGCCACTCCATGGAACCCCCAGGACACCTTCTCCTGCAACCCACGCTGCCGCTTCTCTCCAGGGAACCCCTATCTCATCCGCTCCAGCACCCATCCACTCAGATGTCCACAGCACCCCATGCACAACATCCAGCTTGTTAGACCGCATGCTGAATGGGTTAAGTGTCAATATCCCTGAGAACTCTGGTATGCTGGTAAAGATAGATCTTCTTTTAGAGACCATGCTAAATATGGATCAATGGATGGATAAGCGTACGGAGAAGATGGATAAGCGCATGGAGAAGATAGAGACTGACATAGCGGGGATACATAATTTGCTTGGAGTTCCTGCCCATGTATGTCGGCTGCAGGAGCAGGAGGGTGGCATGGATGGGATGGATGGGACCTTCAACTTTCCATCACCAAGCGCACCCCCTTACGCGAAGAATTGCACCCAATTAAATCCGAACCATTATCCTTAAACAGATCAAGCACGGGTGACGGCCGGCATGAATACGGCATGAATGTGGCATGAACGAAAAAATCACCGGAAAATAACCGAGATGTGTTAAAATAAAAGCGGCCGCGGCTGTAAATACCTTATTGGGGAGAGCATGGCCTCTGTAACCACTGTGCCCCCCCCTCGAAAGTCTTGCACCCCCCAGTTTGCGCACCCGATTTAACTAACCTCTGATGTGTAGAGATAAACCAAACTATTAACCAGGTCCCTAAATTAACCTCGCAAATTCACATTATGGCCTACTGTGAACAAATGTGGCAATGCTGACTTTTTAAAAGCGGCTTTTGAGTATACACCTTGGTGGAAAGAGACAACACTGCCTAAGAACGTATACACTGCTCACTCTCTAAGCCTATGTATAAATGTAATTTCTAAGAATACTTACTTTTGACTTACGGAGGCAGCAGGAGATACTTGAATATGCAGTAGATGCCTTGTTATAGCGAAGTGCGGCAATACAGCCAGTAATAGAGATTTGGCCTAAAATCCTACGAAGTAATTAACTATTGATGTGCAGAGACAGGTTAAAATTACTATCTATATCCGCTACAGCCCTATATTCACAGTAAGATTTGACTTGTGAAGTACATCATATATCTATAACGTATGTATGTATATCTTTATTTATATAGCGCCATTAATTTACATAGCGCTTCACAACAGTAATATACACTGGCGACACACTTTATTGAAGTGTGGCCAGTTCCGCAAGCCGGGAGATTTCCCGGCTTGCAAGTGGCATCCCCTCGGCGTGCCGCGCGTCACCGATGCGCGGTCACGCGTCATCGGGTGCCTGCGCCCCCTGCACGCGCGTCCAGGGCTCCCCGAGGGAGCCCTGGTGTCCCGCGATGTGGGGGACGGCGGCAGGGGGTTCGGGGGACCCAGCGGACCCGGAGAGGAGAGGGGGAAGCCGCGATCGGCAGGCCTCTACTCCGCTGCTTCGGCGCGCGCCCGGCACCCTCCGGCGCGCGCCAGGTAACTGCTGCGGCCGAGAACGGGCAAATGCTCGAATAAACTCGGCCGCAGCAGTACATGGCAAACATATAAATGACATAAGGTAAAGTATTTATTATATAAATAATACTAGCTGAGAGACCCGGCGTTGCCCGGGATGTGAATCCCTAATAATTGTTTGGTGGGGGGGTGAATCTTGGATGGGTGGGGAGGGGGTGAATCTTGGGTGGGTGGGGAGGGGGGGAAGCTTGGGTGGGTGGGGAGGGGTGAAGGGTGGGTGGGGGGGTGAAGGGTGGGGGGGGGCTGAATCTTGAATGGGTTAATCTTGGGTAGGCGTGAATCTTGGGTGGGTGGGGGTGAATCTAGTGTGGGTGGGTGGGGGTGAATCTATTGTGGGTGGGTGGGGGGTGAATCTTGGGGGGGGGGGGGGGGGGGGGGGGGGGGTGTGAGCCCCCCCTGACCCAGGCGATCAGTTCCCCCCCTCTCTGTACCCGGTGCTTGTTTCCTGACCCCCCCATCCCTGTTGGTGTTTATCTCCCTCCCCCTTGTCCCCTGCGTGTGTTACCCCCCTCCCCTCAACCTCCCTCTCCACCCCTCCTCGGCGCTCCCGGCGGTCCCAGCTGAGGGGAAAGGAGAGAGAACGGGGCCCACGGGTGGTGAGGAGAAGCGGCGTGCGCTCCTTCCACCCCCCCCCTCTCTGGTGCTCCCGGCGTCCCCCCTGAGGGGAGAGAAAACGGGGCCTGCAGGTGGTGAGAGCTGCGGGTGAGGGCAGGGGTGATGGGGCGGGGGAGCTGGCGGGGAGTTTAGTTGCAGGTGAGAGAGTGTAAGTAGCAGTGGTATGGGAGGGGGGGTGGTGGTGGCAGTTTGTGTGGTGGGGGTGGCATTTGGGTGTCAGCAGCGGAGGGTGTGCGTGAGGGGGGGTTTGACCGGACGGTGTTGGTGAAGGGGGGGGCGGGAGCGGGGAGGGTTTAGTTTGGGGGGTGTTGGGGGTGTCACGCGGCAGCGCATGTACCTGAGGTGGTGTCTTGTCCGCAGTGGAGGTGAGAGCAGGCAGTGATTGTTCTGAGTGTGGCAGTTGGGTTTGTGAGGTCAGCAAACCACGCAGGACACTGAGGTGTGCGGGGGCGGGGCCGGGCCACGGACCAATCAGATTGGCCAGAGGCTGAGTGACAGACCAAAAGACCAATCAGATTGCCCTGAGGCACAGCAAATATACACGTTTTCTGCAAACAAACAATGTTTTCATTTTTATAGATATAGATAAGGAAGAGAATGTCCGCGTGATGTGGACAGATCCTACACATTGAAATACTGCACATAGCAGATCAAAGGTCTCGTCAATCTGAGTGTTTCTTATCACTACATATCTGTAGTTCGCCGTTGTTTCGTAGGCATCTATTTCAATTTAATTATCCAATATAATCTAAGTATTAATTACTTCATTATTCATCTCACCCATACTATTATGTAAGGGCATGAGTGCTTTCGTATCTGGGATCTTTTTTTCTGTTCTGTTGTTAACTTGGATTGTCTCTTTAATATCTCACTGACTTTTTCTGTGTTCTTAATTTCCATTTTTAATTGTATTTCCATTTCCTCAAACTCTGGATGTTTATTAAAATATTGTATTTTCATGATCACCCTGGCTGTTGGCACTCTTGGGTTAACTCCCCCTTCAGTCTAGAAGGACAGGAAATTGAAATCTTGCAGGTAAGTCATAAAGGCCCCTCCCTCTACCTGCAGATTAGTCTTTTTCCTGTCCTACAGCTAGTAACAGTTTTTATTGTTTTTTTTAATGCAGGACTCACCTGACTGCAGCTACTGCAGTCGGCCAGAGTCCTCAGCCTCTCTGCCCTGAAGCTCCGGGTGGCAAGTCGGAGGCCCGTGCGACTGGGCAGCCCCAAGGAGCCGCATTCTAATGCGGGGGTAAAAGCAGCAGGAGCCGTGGGAGGCTCAGTATTGCTGCATTAGCGTCTGGAACGCTGCGGTAGCAGAGCACACGAGGGTGTGGCGCGCGCACGGCAAACAGGGGCGCGCAGCACGTGCTCACCAGCGGGGGCATGCGCGAGCACGTGAGAGCCGTGCACATGTGTGGCAATGATGTCATAGCGACGGCGCGACACAGCACAGTGTGTGAAGGAGAATAATCTGTAGCTGCAGCATTGAGCGTTCAGCAGACAGGAGAAGCCAGGTACTGGATTCTGAAGCCAGTATGGAAGTTGGAGGAATTAAAGGGTCGATAACCAAGTCTAGGTGAGTCCTTAGATTAGTGTTCAAATTCCAGAGAATTGATGTCTTACAAAATAGGAATTATATTTAGTTTTTATTTTGTTTTTTTAAATATTAGCACTGTGGTTACTCAACTAGGAGAGGGAACTTCTAAGGGTGCAGTAGAGTCCCTGCATCAAAAGAAGAAGGCTGCTACAGAGACCAAGTGGTGTGCAGTGTGTGAAAAGCCAGCTTTGTGTGGACTGCCTTAAAGCAGCGACAGGAGATTCAAGTGAGCAAATGAATACCTTTTTAGTCTGGATGAAGGATGCAGTCAAAGTATGGAATCTGCTGTACAGCAAGCAGTTAAGCCAACCCAGAAGAGATCAAGATTTCAGACTATCCGGGATAAAGGGAGAGGTTCATCATCGTATGAATCAGAGATAAGATGTTTTCAGGTGTCTGAAGGCAAATTTGATTCATCAGAGCAAGAGATGCAAGAGGAAGAGTCCGAATTTGACTTAGAGATGGTTGATCCTCTCATAAAGGCTATCAGAGAAGCATTGGAGTTAGAAGATGCAGAGGAAATAACTCAAACAAAGGATAAGCTATTTGGAACAAGACAAAAGAAAATTCGAGTTTTTCCAGTTCACCAAGTCATTAAGGATTTGATACAAATGGAGTTATCACGTCCAGACAGGAAATTAAATGTTCCTAGGAAATGTAATAAGATATATCCCTTCGCACAGGAGGAGGTTAAACTCTGGGAGATTAGTCCAAAGGTTGACGCAGCAATCTCTAGGATATCAAAGAAGACGACGATACCCATTAAAGAAGCAACTACTCTTAGGGATGCTATGGACAAAAAGATGGATAGCATCTTAAAAAAAGGCTTGTATAACAACAGGTACAGCTTGTAAACCAGCAATATCTACTACGTCAGTGGCAAGGGCAATGCGTGTATGGGTTGCCAATATAGAAGAAGCGCTGGAGAAAGGAGTTAAGAGAACTTCGATTCTGAAGGCACTATCAGAAGTTAAATGGGCAGCAGACTATATAGCGGAAGCTTCGCTGGACGAGTAAGATTGGCAGCCAAGTCTATGGCTTTCTCAGCTACAGCAAGGAGAGCACTGTGGCTCAGGCAATGGATAGCAGATGCAGCATCCCAAAATAGTCTGTGCAACTTACCTTTCGAGGGAGAATTCCTATTCGGAAATAAATTGGATGCGATCATAACTAAGGCATCAGGTGGTAAAAGTAACTTCTTACCACAGGAGAGCAAGAATAGAAGGCATGTGCCTACATTCCAGAAGATGGATAGAAGTAATTATAGAGAAGCAAAGTCGTATCGACCGGGCAGACCATTCTCAAGGCATGCTACAGTACATGGAGAGGTGGACAAAGCAAACTTTTTCGTGGCGCCAGAGGGAGAGGGTCATTTCCCAGAGGAAATCTGAATGAAGATCAGGAGGCCCAGTAGTTTCCCATTGGAGGAAGACTGACCCAATTTGGAGCAGCATGGGCCCAAGCGATACAGGACAAATGGGTACTACAAACCATTCATTTCGGATACCACCTGGAATTCGAGATTATGCCAAAAAGAGATATATTTCTAAAAACAAAAATACAGACAAAGGTAAAATTTAAAGCAAATGAAGGCAGTAGTGAAGCAGTTACTACTATCCAAGGTAATATGGGAAGTTCCTCGAGTACACAGAGGAAAAAGAATTTATTCCAAAATCTTCCTGATAGAGAAAGCATCAGGGGGTTGCAGTGGTCTTAGATCTGAGAACCGTGAATACTTTCCTACGAGTAAGGAGGTTCAAGATGATTTCCCTAAACGATATCATTCAGGAAGTAAAACCAGGAGATTGGATGATATCGATAGATTTGAGAGATGCCTACATACATATTCCGGTAGCTAGGACACACTAAAAATTTCTCTGGTTTACAATAAACCAGCGACATTACCAATATACAGCACTGCCATTCGGTGTGGCGACCTCCCCCAGAACATTCACAAAGGTTTTTGTTGGTCGCAGAACTAAGAAAAAGGGGTGTGGAGATATATCCATATTTGGACAACATTCTGGTGAAATCTCAAAGTCGAGAAAAACTAAGACAAGACAAAGACATGGTCATATCTTTTCTGGAACAACATGGCTGGCTTATAAATGCAGACAAGAGTCACCTGGTTCCAACGCAGTCCTTAAAATTCTTAGGGGTAGAGTTCCACACAGCAGAAGGAGAAGTGAAGCTACCATATACAAGGAGTCAATACATTGCTTTACAAACAAAGCTCAGAACAGCGAGCAGAGCTGCAGCAGGAGATTGCATGAGACTCCTAGGAAAATTCATGTCAACATTAAACATGGTAAAGTGGGCAGGTCTGCATATGAGACCATTGCAACAACATTTCCTACAGCAGTGGAACAAAGTTCCCAAGGATACAGGACAAAAGATTTATATATACCCACACACAAAAAGAGAACTAAAGTGGTGGGAAAATACCCAGAACCTGGTGAAAAGGTGTACACTACATCAGATACAATGGGTAGACATTACAACAGATGCAAGCAGCGTAGGTTGGGGGGCCTCGATGGGAGATTCACTGGTACAGGGATCTTGGACAAACCAAGAACGACTTCTACCATCCAACATGCTGGAGCTGAAAAAAGGTAAAGGATTACTGTGCAAGGCACTTCCATCCAAGTGCAAAACACATAGACGCCTTCAGCTTCAAATGGCAATTCAAGCTGACGTAACTGTTTCCCTCAATTCCCATAATTCCGAGAACGATCGGGAAGATCAGGCAGAAGTAATATTGGTAGTACCATATTGGCCAAGAAGACCATGTTTTGCACATCTCATAAATATGGCAGTAGATACACCATGGCACATGCCAAACAGCAGGGAGTTGATGCAACAGGGTCCGATATACCACCCGGAAGCAATGGGCCTAGATGGCTTGGAGATTGAGTGGGAAACACTAAGAGTAAGAGGATGCTCTGACAGGACAATTAAGACCCTGCTAGGAGCAAGGAAAATATCTACGTCAAAGGTGTATTACAGGATTTGGCTGTGTTTCAGAGACTGTTGTGTGAAACAGAAAGAAAGGTTCTTTTCTCCAAAGATTGTGACAATAGTGGAATTTCTGCAAGAAGCCTTTGAAAATGGTCTCCGTCTCAGTTCACTGAAAGTGCAAGTGTCCGCCTTATCGGCACTGTTAGAAAAATATCTGGCAATTGAAAGACTTATCGTCCATTTTCTGAAAGCAGTCAAGAGGCTAAAACCACAAATTAAGACCAGAGTACCAGCGTGGGATTTGTCTTTAGTTCAGAACATACTGACTGTACCTCCTTTTGAACGTATAGAAGAAATAGGATTGAGATTACTATCATGGAAGGTGGCATTCCTAATAGCAATTACTTCAGCAAGGAGAGTGGGAGAATTACAGGCCTTATCTTGTAAGGAACCATTCCTAGTCATACACCAGGATAAAGCAGTACTCAGACCGGTGTACCACTTCTTACCAAAGGTGGTGTCTTAATTTCATATGAATTAGGAGATTGTGATTGATTCCTTCATTCTGTCCAAAACCAAGTAACAGAAAGGAAGAGAGATTACACAACCTGGATGTGGTAAGATGTTTGAAAGTCTGTATTGAAAGGATACAAAAAAGAAAGAGGAGGGGGGCCCCCCTCTTGTGATGCTTGCCAGGAGCAGACTATGTATTGATATAATTCATCAACATCTTCATTGCAAAAGACAGTATATGAGACCCAGGATTCCAAATGTCCAATATAATAAAACACACCCCATACACATACCACTAGCCTATAATAGGTATATCTTGTGTGGTAATCTGGGTATTTGTGCAGGACTGATCACATGAATGAAGTAAGGTAAGTTACTCACTGCTGACCTTGTGGGAATTTCCTAGTCCTGTTGGCGTGCTCCTACCCAGGAGTATCTGCAGAAAGAAATAGAAGGAACGGCGGTGCATCTGCTGCTGCTGAAGATAAATTGTAAACCAAAAACTGCAAACTGCAAAGATCTAGGTGCAAAAATTTATTATAGGCACATTAAAAACAGCCAAAAGGTCACTCTGACGCGTTTCACGTGGTAACCCACGCTTTATCAAAGAGTGATAAAGCGGGTACACGTGAAAAGCGTCAGAGTGACCTTTTGGCTGTTTTTAAGTGCCTATATACATTTTGCACCTAGATTTTGCATTTGCAGTTTTGGTTAAATTTATCTTCAGCGCGCAAGATGCACCGCGCTCCTTCTATTTCTTTCGTATTGAAAGGAAGCAGGAAGTAGAAGGTCAGGACAGAATGTTCACATCCCAGAAGGACCAAGGGGAGGTCAACCAGCATCCAAGACGATGATTCTAAATGGTAGTGTGTGCATCAAGAAAGCCTATGCAAGCAAAAGACCAGATACTCCATTGAATTTGAAAGCGCATTCGACAAGGGCCATGGCACATCATGGGGGTTTATAAAGCACAAGGTACCAGGACAAATATGCAGGCAGCCGTGTGGTCTCATTACCTCATTTTGAAATATTACAGGTTGGACTTCAGCATCAGCTGACGCAAGGTTGTGGTCGGAAAGTTTTACAGTCTGTAATAATAAAATAAAGTGGATAATTGTCAATAAAGGTGAAACTGATACGGCATTGAGATTTTGTGTGTCCTTCCTAAAGGGTAGAGCTAGGATTGCTCCTGGTACCCACTGGTGGGACTGTAGGTCTAGGGACATCCTGAGGGTATAGGCCCTAAGAGCTGCTGGTGGCCTGCTGTGCTTGTGCTAGAGAAAAAGAGATTCGTTTATATATACTTCTGTCCTGAAATGAAATATATTGGGAAGGAGGAGAAAGAAACTCTCAAGCGGGATTTCTCCCCTTATCCTGGGGACTGCAGAGATGGAGGCGCTGTTACGTGAGTACGAGTCGGTTATAACCAGAAGATGTCCTGTTTGCTATCGCCTACCATCATGCAGGAGAACAGGGCTACTATTTTTCAGCAGGTATGCACCACATACTCCAGAACCAGCATAGAATTTCCCATGATAGACCCTATCTGCGAAGTGGGGTGGCGCGGGGGTCTTCAGCTTATTGAGAGTTCTCTCTCTTCTCAGGTCACAATACTGTTGCAGGAATCTAAGGCTAAAAACGGTTGTAAGGGAGAGCAAAAAAAGAAAAAAAAACAGATGTACTTTAGATAAGTGGGGTAAAAAAAGTGTTTGAAGCCATGGAAGGGTGACAATACAACAGCATGGGGGGGGGGAGGGGGATGCTATGGGTGGGGGTGAGGGGGAGAGGTATTGATGAGAAGAGACGGGATGATTACAAACAATTCTGATCGTGTGGAGAAACCCCATATCCGCACAAGTCCTTTGTTTTGTGTGAGGCTTATCATTCGGTTCAAATGTTCCGTTCTGGGTGGTTTTTAAACATTCACATGGGATTTTTTTTAAATCATTTATGAATGATCTGGTTGTGAGAAATGATGTCCCAATGTGAGCAGTATCTTCTTCTTCGTTGTGGAGTGTAGAGTGTCTGGTGTGTCATTCTGCCTTGAGTTTTGGGCTGGCTTCCCTTGTAGATCCTTGGTCACATTGCGTGCATTGAATCATATACACTCATTCCTGGAGTGAGCTGTATGATCCTTTAACATTGAGTGTTCCATTTTGTGTTGACTGGCTGTGGGATCTTAACATCATACACAGCCAGGCTATAAGATAACACCGCCTATGCTCTGCAACTGAAGACAGAAACCCGGCA
This sequence comes from Ascaphus truei, assembly GCA_036426205.1. Lineage (NCBI taxonomy): Eukaryota > Metazoa > Chordata > Amphibia > Anura > Ascaphidae > Ascaphus > Ascaphus truei. Next base: position 48,244 of record WSYH01003423.1, read on the forward strand.
TCTCACAACCCTGACGATCGTACAGACAGAAGGGATACAAACAAAAGCTATCCTAAACCTATTACATCGCAATAAAAAGCCCCATGAGAACACCTGCTACAATACTGACAGAACCTACCACACGCATACCTAAAGGGCCACATAAAAACCCTACCTAGAGGGTTACGAAAAATACTCAAAGATCGGCAACCCAGCTGGCAAAGGATGTGACAGTAAAATAAATTTGCCAAACCCCCTTCTGCGTCAGCAACCACCAAACTCAAAACATTAATTAAACAATTATAAACCTCAAAAAGAAAATTAGTCAACAGAAAAACTTCACAACGAATTAAAAACACTGAAATGGCAAAAACGTGCTTTGAACAAAACAAACGGCAAACTGCAAACATATATGCCAAAATCCCACAGCAGTCACAACAATGGAACACTCATGATTATACTGTGGTGTGTGTGTGGTGTATGTGTACAAGGCGCACAACTTTATTCGAGTATGGCTCATTCCGCAAGCGGATATGTTACCGGCTTGCGAGCCGCACTCCTCAGCGTGCCGCGCATCACCGATGCGCGGGTCAGCGCGTCATCGGGTGCCTGTGCCGCTAACGCGTGCCAGGGCCCCGAGGGGACCTGGGTCGCGCGGATGTGAGGACTGGCGGGACGTTGGGGACCAGGGGACCGGTAGGAGAGGGGGGAAGCCCCGATCGGCGGGCCTATCCTCCGAGGCATTCGGCGCTCCGGCACCCCTCGGCGCGCGCCAGGTTACTGCTGCGGCCGAGGACGGGCAAATGCTCGAAAAAAACTCGGCCGCAGCAGTATATATAATATCCAATAAAGAATATCACTTGTGAGCACATTACATGTCTTAGACAGGTCTGCAACCGCCTTTCAACCATTATATCTAGCATCCGTGCCACTGCAGCGAGGGATTCTGGGAAATGACATGCAAATGAGGACACAATGTGTCACCTTTTGCCTGGAAATCATACACATGTAGTCTATTAAGCGATGCCTCGCTGTTCGCACAGCTTTTAAGCACAGCATGGGATTAACACACCATAACTTAAAATGATGGTAAACCTACCCAGCCTAGAAATATGCAAAGGCAGTATAAATCTACTAACAAGATGATACCCATCAAGGTTGAAAACATGTCTGTGAGTGGTTACTTTGCTTGTAGTACCATGCTGTGGTTACCGGGTCTGTATTTTGTACTATGTCACAATTTCTGTATGAATATATGCCGTAATACAGCTTTTGGATATAACAGCTGGTGTGAGCTTTTCCTTCACCTTATTCTGCAAAGCACACCCAGGAAGAGACACCTAATCAGGTGATGGAAAGCGCTGTGCCTGGGGAGCTCCAGCACCTTGCTTGTGTGCATGGCAGGAGAAACATGCAAGGACAGCAAAACAGAGTGCTGCTGACAAAAACTAAGCAATACCAGTGAGGAGGGGAAGAACACGTGAATGCGGTGAGCTGCCACCACGGAGACGCACACAGCACTCTGGGAGGGAAGGAGGTGAGCAAGGGTAGACAGAAAGAGCGATCAGAGTGAATTGGGAGACCCTGAGGTACACAGTACCCAGATTTCCTGGTAAGCGGTGCAGAGCAGGTGGAGGTTTGTGGTTGTTATTGTGTGGTTGGTGGGATTTGGGTTGGGGACGGCACTGAGCCGGGGCGCTGCTGTGCAATTAGTGGCACATTACATGGCGACAACATTTATTCGAGCCGCGCTAGTCCCACGAATTGGGTATACCCGGGGTTGTATTGAGGTTTTGGACTGTTTCTGCCGAGGAAGTGCATGGTATTTCCAGGCGAGGGATGAAGCATTTGTATTCCGGGCTGCAATACTGCACACGTATATAATATATATAATATATATATATATATACTAGGCATTACAATTCATGAACTTATGCCATCTGGTAGACAGGCGAAGCATTGCAGCCTATTAAATCCTAATCATTATCATTAAACAGATCAAGCCGCCCGTAGCCAGGCATGAAACCCAGGTGGAAGGCAAACGCAACGGGGCTTGTCAGAGGTGAGGAGCGGGCTTCCAGGTATCTGCAGTGTACTAACGGGTATTTGCTCGAATAAGGTGTCGGTGCGTATATACAGAAGGCAGATCCAGAAAGCGTTGAAGGTCCCCTTTCCCTATGACTCTGAGACATTAAGAACATTGTCCCAATATAGAATCTGAATGCATGGGCGTCCGCAGGAATTTTGTCAGGGGGGGGGGGGGGGAGATAAGTTAATTGTCCAGTGGTGGCGTAAAAGTGGTGGTGAGTGCACTGTGGTGAGCAAGCATGACCAGCATAAGGGGGGTTCTCCCCCTCCCGAGAAAATTTTGAAAAAAAAGAGTGGGCAAATGGTGCATTTTCAAGCAAATTTGAGAAAGCTTGAAGGTTAATAAGAAAGCAATTGTGAAAGTGTAGTTATGACATCAAAAAAGAGCAGTACTCAGGGTAGCAGGATCTGGTGGGGGCCTGGAGAATTGCCATGTCATCTGGCGCTTAAGGGCAGAAATTCAGCCGTACTACTATTTTTAGGCTGCTTCTCTGGGCAGGATCTCCGACATGTGTGGGGCACAAGAAAAAGAAATGGGGATCATTAAATACTTGCTCATCACCGGCTGCTGATGAATAAAATGTGGGTGGAATGAGGCAGGGAGTTGGAAAAATCCCTTTAAAGTTCTCCTGCTAGGAGATCCAGTCTTCCGTGCATAATGCACTAGTATATTGGTAAGATGGACGATTGATCAAATAAACTCGCTACAATGCACTTTTTATCAATTCAGCGTCTATGCAGTAATAGAAAACTTGAAAAGGGAAAAGTGGGTGTGGGCACACGTGTGGGGGGGTGGGTGGTGTATATACTTGTAATCAAGAAGACACTCAGTACTGCAAAACCAACTCTTTTTCAAAAAAAGCAAGGATAACAGAATGTTTTTCTATACAGATAACCCTCACCCCAATAGGTTATCCCCTTGGTGGCATGCTTCATCATGGGTCCATCTGTTCCGCTGCGGAACTGGGTGTGCTACGAGCTACAGTAAATGGGAGCAATATAGTATGACTGTACACACACACACAATATATATATATATGTAGCAGTGCCAGATTTCACTTGCCACAGCACTAGATTGCACCCGAGCAGCAGATTGCACCCAAAACATTGCCCACAAGCACCAGTTTATAAACCCACAGCACTTGCCTTGCATTGGATGGCATCCACATCATTCACCAGATATAATTCCACATCTTCCGCTCCCTGTTTTTCTGAGTGCTTGCTTGCTTTCATCGTTTTTTTCACGGTCTGCTTCTCCTGTTTTTCAACCAACACACAAGACACCGGCAGGGTTTTTCTATCATGTGCTCCTCTCTCCCCATCTTTCTTTTTCCATCCATAGAAGCATATAGCTCCTTGTCTCTCTTTTGCGTATCTATTTACTTTACTCTCTTCGCTGGCTCTCTCACTCTCACCTGCCCGTCTTGCTTTTCCTATAATATTCTCTCCTTGGTCAGAAATCTCTACACTCTATTCAGTCAGCTAATAATAGCCACACTGATGCATGTGGTGGCACTGGCATCCAGCGAAAGTCATGTTGTCTTTGTACCCTAATTTTCAAATTGTTGCCAATTCATAAATGCTACCTCCTGCCGCCTGAGGCAGCAAAAACTACTGTGGTCTGTGGATTATGGATTAGATTTCAGAACTAATTGCAGTCTACTCTGCAAGTGCTGGGGTCGCCGGGGCCTTTGAGAGGAGTGCGTGCATGCGTCTTCACTCTTCACAAGACGCTCTGCAATGTGAGCCTGCGCAAATTGACGACGAGTCAGAGGAGGCGGGGAGCATGATGAGCAGGGAGGCCGCTTGTGGTGAGGGTGTGGAGGTCAGTGACCCGATTGGTGGTCAGACTCAGGGACGGCGTTCAAGGGACGGCGGCAGCTCTTCATTGGTAGCGCTCAGTTACCAATGATGAGTGGGAACTTGTTGGCACCGGCGCCGCCGCCAGGCAATGGCGGGGCCGGCCGTTGGCACAGATTGGTTCCGACTTGGGAGTGAGGCGGCTCTCATGGTAGGTTAGTACCAATGGTAGGTAGGTAGACTCCTCCCAGAGTTGTTTTTTGGCGTTATAGCGTTCGTTAACGTACTGTACGGCACCATAAATGCCAAAAACAGTCGGGACTGCGAGTGATCGGGGGGGGGAGGGGGGGAAAGCGCGCCCCCCTTGCCCCCTCCTGCGGAACGCCCATGTATCGAATGTCCCAAAAAGCTCAAGAAATATTGAACTCTCAGCGCAGTGATAAAAGACAATGTGGGATTTATTCATATGTCTTCTCTTGATCCTTTCACAGTGATAGATTGTGATGCAACAAAGGTTGTTGCGCTGGTATATATCATATAAGATGGTGTTACCCTTGTTCGAATAAGGGATTACCTAAGTATCCAATTTCTTTCAATTACACAGTCATATCAGTACACCTTATTTCTGTGAAATTTATATTTTACATTGCGCGGATGCTTTTTTATATCATTGATATGTGGTTTTTGTGTTAAAACCAGCATTGGGGCGGGCAGAGTTTAGGAATTTCTTTCTTTTTCTGATATATGTTATTGATATATATATAATATATATAATATATAATATATATAATATATATATTTGTTGGGACAGTCATAGACTGTATATATTAGTAGGAGGTTGCATTATGCCTGATTTCCAGTATGCAATTAGTTAACTCCCCTAGTTAGACAGGCCACAGATGATCCTAATTAAGTGAGCTCACCTGCTTTTAAAAAGGGGAAGAGGAAATGCTTCTCTGGCAGCAGTCACAGACAGACTGGCAGACAGAACGACCGACCGACCCAGGCTGCTCAGACTTAGGCCTGGGACATAGTGGCCTTGAAGCTCGCTGAGGCGCGCTCCTGCTCTGCCTCGCCTGTTGAAAATGATGCTTTTCCTGTCCTTGCAGGCGCGAGGCAGGGGGCGGAGCGGAGGCGTGCCAGGAGGCGGAGCGGGAGGCGGGGCTAGTCCCCCACTCCCATTGGATGCCGAGCGGCAAATTTAAAACTTGGGTGTCTGTTCCAAGTTTCTCAGCCTCCGCACGCATCAGCGCGCATACGGAGGGAGAAACTATAGCCGCGCTGATTACAGATGCAGGGGCTTTGTGCATCTGTTCAGCGCGGCTCAGCCCGCCTCAGCGACGCTGATTGTACTATGTCCTAGGCCTTATGCTGTCCCAAATGGAATAAAGCTCCCAGGTAAGGAGCCAAGTGGTATTAACAAATATTGTTGGTCTGGTCTAGTTTAGCTAACCAGCCAGGTAGATAGTTTTAACCTTGTTTAGTTAGCTTCCCTAACAGGGATAGGCTTTGTTTATTATTATTATTATAATAATAGTAGCATGTTCTGTATAGTGCTGCTAATTTTACGTAGCGCTTTACAGAGACATTTTGCAGGCACAAGTCCCTGCCCCGTGGAGCTTACAATCTGTTTTTGGTGCCTGAGGCACAGGGAGATAAAGTGACTTGTCCAATGTCACAAGGAGCCAACACGGGAAATTGAACCAGGTTCCCCTGCTTCAAATTTAGTGCCAGTCAGTGTCTTTTTTACACACTGAGGTACAGAGCACCCATTGTTTTGTTATGTTTATGGACAAATAAAACCACCAGCATATTATTTCACTAGAAGAACCGTGTTGCCTCCTCACTAACCATGGTCATCCTGCAACAATAAATATAAATATACACACACGTATATGTATGTTCTATCACGCCACATCAGAGTATTTATACAGCTTTGTGAATCAGTTCTATCAAGTTAAGGCAACAGATGACAGATAAATTATACAAAAACAATAAAGTAGCGCAAAAAAGTACGCCCTAAATGTGTGTAATAGAGTAGGGCTTTAGGGTGATATACCTGGTGAATACAAGCAATAAGCTATCTGGGCCACATACAGTATAAATGTGCCGAAATGATATTGAATTAGCCTAATAATTACAACACACATAAATATTAATAACAGAAGTATAAATATTAAAATATATTCAAACGACGAACTGATGTGAATAAGTCCGATATCGGATCTGATGGTGAATCCAAAGAGGAGCACGCTGCAGCTTCAATAATGGTGTTGCCACACCAAGATTACCTAACAGGAAAAAAAAGAAGCGCAAGCTGCATAGCATAATACTGTTTTGGAAAATTTAATCGGGTATAAAAAATATAGAAAAATGATCTCTTGGACTTGCACTCACAAGAGAACAAATATAACCAGCATTAATGAGATGAATCTCAATCGTAGTGACACCACTGCCAGGGTGTACAACAGTCCGTTTGCCAGCAATGGGAGCGGCTACATAGGCAGGACGATCAGAGCACTTAGAGTTAGAATAGGTGAGCATATCCGAAGCATTAAAAATCATGATGATAGATTTTCTGTAGCGCGTCATTTTACCACCTGCCCTCTAGGATCACTTACTTCATTTTCTTACAGTGCCATAGAACATGTACACATACATCCTAGGGGAGGAGACAGAGAAGCCCTCCTCAATTGCAGGGAGATGCACTGGATTTATGCCTTTGGAACACTAGCACCCAAGGGCATGAATTAAGACTGGGAACTTAAGCATTTCTTAAAATAGTGTTTGATTCCCATACTCAAATACTTACCAATATCTGTATAAGTGATCATCTCCCTTAACATCAAGAATCTATATAAATGAGCTGACAAATATACTATTAGCCTTTAGACTGTTTATGTATGACCATCTCTTATTGGGATTGATATATACTATATATTTTCATTATAAAATTAATCGTGTTTTATTCATCCCTTGTTACAAGACACTTGAAGCAGACAGATGTACATTGGACAGCATTTAACATTATATTTGTTGATTTCTTTATTACGTTTATGCGACCTTATTAATATATACTCCTTGAAAAAGCTGCATTTATTTATGCATTTCCTCATTGTTTCTCACCTATTTAGGAAACCAATTCGCAGATTTATTCTATGTTTGTTTTTTATCGTTTGCTATTGTAAGTTGTTTTTATTGATTTTTGTATCTATCCTTCATGTCAATATATTTATCCGCTCCGTGCAGTGTGTATAGGACTCCTCATCCCCACGAGACGCATCCATCCGATACAGAGACCCGATTGGAGGAGAGTTCTACCAATCAAATCAATGTATATGCTCTCACTCCAAGCTTGTATAGCGTCACCAATGTTTGGGGGCGGGGAGCCGTCTGCGAGACCTTGGGGTTTATGTTGAGACTCCTCATCCACACGAGACGCACCTACCAAATCTAGAGATCTGAATGGAAGAGAGCTTAACCAGTAGAATTAATCTACATGTTCTCGCGCCAAATTGACGCGGCGTTATCAGTGTTTGTGGGCGGGGAGCTCTCTATAAGACCGCAAGGGGGAGAGGACGCGAATCTACTCTTTGATATAGGGCGCTTTGTCTGAAACGCGTCAGAGTGTTTGTTTTTTTGTTCCCTGGTACCATGTTCAATAAATATCTATTTTAGCCCCACATATACTGCTGGTCCCCCCTTTTTCAGCTGTGCTCCGCTTCAATCCTAGGATTCTCCGTTTGCCAGCAATAAATGGATCGCCGGTCTGGTATGTAGTAGAGGCAGACAGGCATGCACAGTGCCAATCACACGATACTGGGGGGTACCTGGGAGCTCAACCATGAGATAAGATTAACACAGTCCTAAGCAGTTCCTCACCCACCAGAATTCAGCGGTGCTGTTCTTAGGGAGCTGTCTGCCTTCCCCCGTAGATTTAAATGCCCATGAATTGCCTGCAAAAGCCAGCTGCACTCACGCAAAAATCTGCTCACCGAACCAAAAAATCTACTTGCCACCTAGCCCCGCCCCAGCCCCAGCCCCGCTTTATAAAAAAGAAATTGAATAAATTCCTAGAAAGAACTAATACCATTCGTTTTTGACATAACAGTTTATTTATTGTATTACATTTATACTTTACTACTATTAGTCCTGTGTGTGTATGCGTGTGTGTGTAAATGTGGGATGACCTTACTAATCTAGAAAAAAAAAGGCCAGATATGAATGACTAGTTTCCTGAACCCCTTAACCAGTGTCAGGATGCCCCCACTTCACAATTTTCAAAAGCAGCAATCCCAGCTGGGATCTTACCTGATCCGCAGTCCCTCAATGTCCAGGTACCCACATTCCCGCAATGTTATATATTGGAGGGGAGGTGTTCAGACACTGTGCGGGTGAGACACACAGACACTGTGTGGGTGAGACATGGGGGGGGGGGGGAAGGGGGGGGGAATGGGGGGGAAGTTTTCTTACTTACCTTTGAGTGCTGTCTTGTGTCTGCTCCTGCTGGAGTGGATTACCTCTCTCTCTCTCTCTCTTCTCTCTCTATATATCTATATCTATATATGAGACCACGACTATTCTAAAGCTTGCATTAAACTAGCTCGGTTACATTCTGGGTATGTGCTGGGCTTGTTTAAGGCATTTCTACATTGACTAATGACCCATAGGATTAACACAGCAGTCCCTTTCAGTTCTGAATGGGACGCTGCAGGACCCCCGCTGTAATCTGATGTAATATATAATTAATTAGTCCCCAGTTAGTGTTTTACAACATAATGCTAACATTTTTACTTTTTTACTTTGGTTAAACATTGTTAAACACTTGTTTTATTCTCTCTCTCTCTCTCTCTCTCTCTCTCTCTTTTAATTTAAGTGAGAAAAGCGGCGAATTTCTTGCATCTACCCCCGTGTTTGTTGACTTTGATTGACTCTGACATCTCTGCATACACTATGCCATTGATTGATACCGTGGAGAAACTGATCCCTGTGATTAAAGAATCTGTCACTGCGCCTACACTCAAGGATCTAGTAGGATGTTGTCAGTGCAGAATTAAGCAGCAGCTGTTTCAGGAGCAGCCTTTGGAGGGAGCTGTCCGCAATGTGCAGCCCAGCTCTGAGCATGTCCCTGTGGAGCAGCCTGCAAGCAGCTCATTATGCAAACACGCAGCAGATGGAAGAGAAGCACAGCAAACATTTCCCTTTCTCCCCGCACAGCCCCTGCAAAACAAGCCCGGATTTTTTCCAAGCATCCTCTTTGCAAGGCAGTCAAAAGACAGACCGCAAAATGGCTTGATTGTCAAAGAAGCCAGCTTACTGAGAATGGGGAATCAGGATGGGAAGCTGAAGAGAAGCTCAGGTGATGTGCAGGAAGCATCAGAGCCTGGGCCCAAAGATGGAGAGAATACAAAGAAAGGAGGCAAAAGGACGCTGGGGAAACGTGGCGAGCAGTCCGGGAAAAAGAGGAGCAAGTCTGAGCCCAGATCATCAGTGTTCTCCAATTTAAGGATCAGAAAGACACTGTCCAGGGCCAAAGATGGTACAAGTGACTCCAAGGAGGATGTCCTGGGAAGCCAGGCCCTCCACACAGAGGAGCTGGACAGTACCTATTCAGTTGTCACAAAAACTCCAGATATTAGCATTTCGGCCGATGAAGGCGGGCTCTCGGATACAGATGCTGACCCTTTTGAGATTCCCCATGACACCCAGGCGATTGCTACCGCTGGCGAAGCACAGGAAGGACCAAGGACCAGCTCGGGCTCTGACACAGACATCTACAGTTTCCACTCAGCCACAGAGCAAGATGATTTGCTTTCTGACATTCAGCAGACGATCAAACTGCAGCACGAGCAGCATCCCCACCAAGGGACCTGTGCTACCGAAACAGATTGTCTCCTATTATCCAAAGCTCTGGGTGGGCACCTTGTTAGCTCTCACACTCTGTTTTTGGATGCAGCTGAACAGGTTATTGCATTTGATAAAGAAAGCATTGTGGACACTGATCTATCCAACCTGACTGCAGCTCAGGCACAGGACCATGAGAACTGGGTAGGGGCTACAGAAATTAAATGTGATGTGAAAGAAGCATCTGATTTAACACGGGGACCGCATCTGAAAGAAGAATCTCGGGGTCTTACATGTGGTACAGATGCAGTTGCAATTGAAATAAATGTTTCTTCTCTTTTGGCCAAAACGGTACATGCAGGTGAAGATAAGGTGCTGGTGGGTGTTGGACTTACAGATATTGCCATTAACAATCTTCTCGCTGACCACAATATGGCAAATCAAAATGTTTTAAAAGAGGAAACGGATGGCTTGTTTTGTGAAAGCAAAAATCATATGATGGACAGTGCTGTAGGTGAGACTCAGAGTAGATATCCAGTTTCATCAAATTTTGCTGGAGTTAAACCGTACCCTCCAATTAACCCATGTTATATTAAAACGACAACTAGACAGCTAAGTTCTCCAACCCATTCCCCTTTTGCATCACCCTCCCAAAGCCCCAAGTTCCATCGGAAACAGGGACAGTTCTTCAAGCAGGAACATTTAAAGAGTAGAAAAAAGAGGTCCAGCAGCCTGGCAGGAGTAGTCAGCCGGTCGGCGGATTGGACAGATGAGTTGACTAGGGAACAAAGCAGAGATTTAAGGAAAGGCAATTCGACAGACTATCTAGTTTACAGGGCACATGGTAAGAAAACGGGTGCAGAAAGTCTTCCAAGTGTGTCTAGAAAGTCATCAAGTGTTCAAGCCACTGCTCAAAGCTTTCCAAATGTTTTCACAGGTGAGAGAAACTTTCATGAATTTTTTGTAAACCTACACATAGATACTGTACTGTATATACGAAAAGTTGGATATTTTGGTTGCCCCAATGCAATTCTTTTTTTGATCACTCTAATGCAGTGCTGAGTCTTCATCGATCCTGGTATTGGGTCAAGTATTTCTATATTTATTTATTTTATCTCATGCACTTGTGCTTTTCTTTTTGTTTTTGAGACACACACACACAGAGTGAGACACACACACACACACACACGCACACACCCACACACACACACACACACACACACTTTACTTAAACCAGGTTTGCAGAAGATGACTTCGCACCTCAGTATTAGTGATCAAAAAAGTTAAACATCCATAGAAATACAATGTTTAGGTCTGCAGTGTGAAGTCCTCAGGTGTTATATATTTTATATATTTGTCCACCCCTGCTTATTGTTCTAGCACTTCCCTTGCTGTGAAATATGCCTCCCTCCTATTCGTTGTTGATGCCCGTGTTGTATTCATTCAGTTATTACAAGAGGGAATTAGTGGCACACATCCTCAAGCATTTGGGGAGCTTCTCATGGGTTTTGTCAGCTCACATTGTACCTTTTTCAGTAAAATATTTTGTTAACTTACCTTTTACAATTGCAAGTAGCAAATTAAAAAATAAATTACAAAATTGGTAGACATCATGCTTGCAGAAAGCCACAAATCATTAATTAGTCACTTGCAGCTTTTCCTTTATTGTGCTGTACACCCTATACTTTTCTGTTAATACATTTTCTGAATTTGCCACACACAAGGGAACGCCAGAAGTTCTAAAGTAATTTATGAGCAGTAAGACAAGCCAGGAAAGCAACAACCAATTTCCCAGTCTCATACCCTGCAGGTTACTGCCAATGTACAGTGTATCACGCTTCCAGAAATGCAATGTTGACATACAGATGTAGCAGATGTTGTTGCACCCGTTACCATGTTGGGGTTTCTGTTCTGTTGTAGGGTTATGGTGAAGTGCTTACTTTAACATGTATTTTTTTTTCAGCTCGTTGTGAAAAAGTTTAGGGTTAAAGCAGTGGCTTAGATAGACATGCGCGGGCCCCCGGGCAAACATTTTTTCTGGGCCCCATTATAATTGAACGTATTCCATAGATTAAAAATTAAATATACCACACACACATAAATATAGATTAAATATAAAATATAGATTACTCATCATTTATTTTTAAGTCTTTAGTCCGTTTCCACACTTCTCGCTCAGCAAACATGTCAATGATGTGATCCATTAAGCCTGAGAGCGCGGCAAATGTATATGGGGGTGGAAAATTTTGCTGCCCTTGGCCCGGGCCTAATGGGAAATCCGCCACTGGGTAAAGTAGAGCGTGGGAACCTGTCTGCCCCCATCCACAATGAGATTCAATAGCTTTTTTTTCTCAAATACTATTTTGCTTTTTTTCTCCAAAGTTGTGTAAAATTCACCATACACATTAAATAAATAAGTATAGTAATATAAGATACTACGGACTGCAATTTTTTTTTACCCTCTCCCTGATCCTCTCTCTGATCATCCATCCTCATCAGCACTCTTCCCCCTCATCAGCACTCTTCCCCCTCATCAGCTCTCTCCCCCTCATCATTATCGGCTCTCTCCCCCTCATCATTATCAGCTCTCTCTCCCTCGTCATCAGTTCTCCCCCCTCATCATCAGCTCTCTCCCTTCTGCTCATCCATACCTACCTGTGGGTGGTAATAGAGACAGGTGGGGGGAGATGGTATGCCGTGGCGGGACCCGGCGTTAAACAGAGGATAAGCCAGTAGAGGAATTGGCAGTTGCTACAGAGGCAGAGCAGGACGGTGCGAGGTGAGGAGCACTCTCTAGCAGCATAGACACAGAAAGTAAGAAAGTCTTCTGGGTTGGACCGCTGGGCGCGTTCCTCCCTTTCCGTCCTGTTCTGCCTTTGCCAACTGCTAATTCCTCTGCCGGTTTATCCTCTGTTTAACGTCGGGGGCCTGCCAACAGAATTTAGGGGACCCAGGACAAACTTGAAGAATGGGGCCCCTGCAAATCTTACGACATAATCACATTCGGTCTGCTTTGCTCCATCATGTCTTTGTTCCCCCCACCCACTGGTGTGTGTGTCTCTCTCTCTGTTTGTCATTCCATCTTTTACCCTTCTGTGTCTCGTTTCTCGCCTCCTCTCATGTATTTCTCCTCTTTCCCACTGCATGTCTCTCTCCTCCCCCATACCATGTCTCTCTCTCCTCTCCCCCCCCAGCATTTCTTTGTCCTCTTCCCCCCAGAATCTCTCTTCTCTCCTCCACCCCCACATCATGTCTCTCTCTCTCTCTCTCTCTCTCTCCACTTCCCCGCATCATGTCTCACTCTCCTCTCCTCTTCCCCAGCATGTCTCTCCCTGTCCCAGCATGCCTCTCTCCCCCAGTATGTCTCTTCATTCCCCACAGCATCTCTCCCATTCACCCCAGCATGTCTTTCTCCACCCCCTACATGACTTTCTCTCTCCCCCCCACCATGTCTTTCTCATCTTACACTGCTCATCTCATTCTCTCTGTTCTCCCCTCATGTATTCCTTATTTCCCCCTCATGTCTTTTTTTCCTCCCTCTTCTCTTTTCTCACACATGCCTTTCTCTTTATTTAACCTCCCATGTATTTCCCCCTTCATGTCATCCTCTAACAACCTGAGCTTTATTTTCCCAGTATTTGTTCCCTCTTTTCCTTCCCCTTTCACCCTTATGTCTGTCTCTCTCTCGCTCTCTCGCTCTCTCGCTCTCTCGCTCTCTCGCTCTCTCGCTCTCTCGCTCTCTCGCTCTCTCGCTCTCTCGCTCTCTCGCTCTCTCTCTCTCTCGCTCTCTCGCTCTCTCGCTCTTCTCCCCACATGTCTTTCTTTTCCCTCTTATGTATTTCTTTCTTGTACTTCATTTTCTCTTTGTCTCTTCTTTTCTGTCCAATTCCCTTTCATGTCTGTTTTAATCCCCATGATTTAACCCTTACCCTCCCCCATCTTTCCCAGCCTGTTTCTCAGGCTGCAGCTCCAGCCCCATGCTGCTGTACTTGAGGCCTCACCCACCTACAGAGGCAGGGATTTCCCCTCTGTCCTTCCTGCTGTATCTCAGGGCCCCACCCCCTGCCCAGGCCTCACCCACCTGCAGAGGCAGGGATTTCCCCTCTGTCCTTCCTGTTGTATATCAGGGCCCCACCCCCTGCCCAGGCCTCACCCACCTGCAGAGGCAGGGATTTCCCTTTCTGCTATCTTCCGCATCTCAGGGCCCTGCAGGGAATTAATGAGTGGGCAGGGGGCCGGGCCCCCTAACACACCGGCCCGGGACAGCAGTCCTGGCTTTGCCCCCTTGTCAGACCACCACTGCATACCATCTCCCCCTGCCTGTCTATCTCAAGAGAGAGAGATGGGCCATTGACAGGAGAGGGAGAGCGGGCCCCCCAAGATCGAAGGCCCCCGAGCTTTGCCTGAGCTATAGCTATGCCCCTGGTTTAAAGTCTGTGTTGTAGGTAGGATTTTGATTCATGGTAGAATAAAAGGTTTTTATTTTATTTTTTTAACTCTTAGGCCTCGGACATAGTACAGGCGCGTGTGACATCACAGTGCCTGTATTTGCAGAGATCTGTGTCCTGCAGGGTTGAGCGAAGGGGGGCGTGGTGAGGGTGTGCCAGGGGGCGTGCCCGTGACATCACGTGAGCGGTTCGCCCTCATTGGCTGAACCGCGTACATGACCCGGCCATCGTGCGGCATCTCACCACGCATCGGCCGCCTCGTCACTCACGTGCAAACGCGCATTGGACTTTATTGGTTTGGGTTTGCGGCTCGGGACGTCGGATCCACTATGGACGCGGCCTTATGCTGCCCCTATGACATAGCCTGTATATCAGGAGTTGCCAACTTCAGTCCTGAAGGGCCACTAACAGGTCTGGTTTTAAGGATATCCCTGCTTCAGCACAGGTGACTCAATCAGTGGCTCAAATACTGAGCCACTGATTTGAGCCACCAGTGGTCAAGCAGGGATATCCTGAAACCGTTACCTGTGGGTAAAGTGGTCCTACCGGTGGTCCTTGAGGGCTGGAGTTGGCCACCCCTGCTATAGATCATGAGAGTTGGCATGGCAGGGCCCCTTGTGACAATCAGGAAAAGTCTTTCTGTTTTTGCTCATTTTCTAGGGTGGTGGAGGGGTGAGCACGATCAGAATATAAATGTAGCCAAATAATTCATTGCAAGCGAGGGAAAGGTCTATGTACAAAGCTCGGTACACGTCAGCGCAAAAGAAGAAAAACATTTTAGGACATTTACAGTGGTGGGATATGGATTATAATGATGCTTTATACCTGCTATACAGTATGTTATGTAACTCAAATACTGTACAAATGTAGCAATGCCTTTGCACCCATTACAGCACATGCCCTGCATCAAAGCTAGGGTGTCATTTAGGGCAGGATTTGAAGCAAACAAACATAAAAGTTTATGCGCACTAAATAACGCACCGCTGGGCATCATTCAACACGTTTTGGATTTTTTAATTTTTTTTTTACAGAATTGATACGTGATGTGGTGCTATAACTTTGGCCAGATCTGTATCTTCTGAGTAATTTAACTTGGTTCTTAAATTTTTTATTTATTTTTTATAAATACTGATGCAGCGGCCATTATTTGAACACATCACGGCGCCGATTTTGAGTTATCTGCTGTTCCCCACGCTGCATGAACGCTGCCAATCGCCCCAGGCTCCCGCGCTTATCGCGGATGTTTTGTTTGAATTTCATGGATTCTGTTTCTTCGTTTGCAATAAAATGGATGAATTATAATGTGTACAGTACTGAGCTACTGTGCTACTGTGTCATTTTCATGTTTTTAAAAGCCAGAACACTAAAATTCGTTTTTCTGCACTCGCCGCGCTCGCATCTTAGTACGGGGAGGCTGGAATTCATCCCGCGGTTTCAAATCGGGATTCCGATGTACATGACGCGTGAAGTGTTCGAATAACGGCCGCTGCATCAGTACGTCTGTAAATTACATTGACTTTCTCTCTTCTGAAAGGTTTAACGTTTGATACTGTAAAACAGTAACATTGTATTTTAATTTAAAGTATGCACACAGTGCTTCATTTATAAATAGGTTTGTTAGACACATTGAATTACAAATTCAATAGTTAAAAATATATTTATTAGTGTTAAAACAGTCAACTGTTTTTAAAAAAAAAATTTAAACAAAGATTAAAATCACAGTAAATGAGTACTGTTTAAGTAAAATGTTTTGTATGTTGTGTTTTATCTTCACCAGTGGGTCATCTCTAGCACTCACAAGGATATTCCCATCTCATATCATAGAGACTCTGAGAGGGGTGGCCAACTCCAGTCCTCCATGGCCACCAACAGGTTAGGTTTTCAGGATATCCCTGCTTCAGCGCAGGTGGCTCAGTCAACCACTGATTGAGCCATGTGTGCTGAAGCTGGGATATCCTGAAAACCTGACCTGTAGGTGGTCCTGGAGGACTGGAGTTGGCCACCCCTCTCATAGACCATCTTCTGCTTTTGGGAACTATGTTTATATGTCTTAAACTCTCTTCATTCTGCTGGAAGAAAAATGTGTGTGCACTGTATACAGTAAATCTGTGTGTATAGATGTACAGTAGCAGACGTGATTATGCGAGTCAACGTACAAAATGCGTTCAATAACACGTTCTTCTTCACCATTGTTTTCAATAGAACTACTATTAAATAACACACCAGCGTTAATGCAGCACATTGCATATATATACAATCTACCAATTAGATTGTAAGCTCTTCGGAGCAGGGACTCCCTTTCCTAAATGTTACTTTTATGTTTGAGCACTTCTTCCCTTTGTGTTATTTATATCTTATTATTTATATACCATGGTTTACACATGTGCTATCATGTTGTTTGAATACAATCTTTTTGCTACATACTGTACTACTGAGTGCTGTTTCTTTGCAATCTGTTGCATATACTTGTCTTATGGAACATGCACCTGATGATTTGACTCTTTTGCTTGGAGTGCAAGCTGTTAGATATATAGATATCTCTCTCTCTCTCTCTCTCTCTCTCTCTCTATCTCTCTCTCTATCTTTTTTTTTTTTTTTTTTTTTTTAAATCAACCCTCTGTTTAATTTTTAATGCAGGGCGCACACTTTTGGAAAAGCTATTCAAGCAGCAGGAAAAAGCGCCTGAGGAAGCAGAAAAACTCTGTTCTCAGATTATTGCTGTGGGCCTGTTGCTGCCTTTCAGTGATTGTTTTCGTGAACAATGTAGCAAGAGTGCACCACAGATTCCATCAACTTTCAATGTAAGTTGGGATGGGTAACTTTTGTGTATTCTTTTTATTTTAAGGCATGGATCAAGTGTTCAATCTTCTTTTTTTCATGCTTTTTAAACCCCTTGAGTGCTGCTTGACAGTACGTATTGACCTAAAATACATGCTGTGGTGCTGCATAATGTAACCATTATGTCATAAGTGACTGGACCCTTTACCACTTGAGAGCATTTTACAAAATACTGTATAAAAATGTTAGATGGGTGTCTCTTTTTAAACTAAAAGGGGGAACATCACCATTAGATATTGGGTCAGAGTCCCTTTGTAAAATCCCAGAATATCCTTGTGTCTGTCTGTAATGTGGTGTATAACTAGACATACACGATACTGTCCTAAATGCACCCCCCCCCCCCCCCGCTAAACATTTTGCCAACTCTCAAAGGGCTGATAATGTCTCCAAATTAGTAAGCTTTGTGTAAAATATTGCCAGATGGTGAGTATGCTCTATTTACAGTCTCGGCATTAATCAAATCTAGTGATTTTAGAGAATTTCATACATTAGCCAATTAAGTGAAGTTGCAATGCACACTGACCAAATGCATGGCGAATCATATACGATCCATGACAGTCTGACTTTCATGACTAGATCTTCAATACAGTATGTCAGTGGTTCCCAACTTTTTTTACATTGTGCACCCCCTGATAGAAAATATTTATTCCACGAGCCACTAGTAGTTAATAAATATTATTGCCTACTCAGACTATTGCTATCAAACCTGTTTGACCAATCCCAGGCTGTATATAGAGTCCTGAGCTTTTGGGGTGTACCCGTGTTTAATAAAGCCTCAAACTGCATCTCAGTGTTTGTAGATCGCATGGATGTTATAGCTGTCAATTACTGTGGGAGCTTGCAGTCATGCCACACATTCATTGCCACTTTGTTTGCAAAGCATTGTGGGGAGCGACTTTAATTCCTGCTGCAATTTACCCTAATGTTTTTTTTGCGGCCTTACTAAGCCCACTGTCCCCACACAGGCTCAGGAACCCACTCTACTGCCTTGAATTCATTATTACATATTTTTTTGGGGGTGAGCCCCTTGGAGACACTTCATCCAGCCCCCTATTGTGAATCACTGCAGTAGGTAAATGGTGGTGCAACAAGAGCCTGGTAATATTATCAAAATACAGGCAAAATCAAATCTATTTTGTTGTTTTGTATGCCATTACAAAATTCATGAATTCATGAAGGCATATTGTTATTTTTACACTGTCATACTGATGCAGCGGCCGTTATTCGAACACATCTCAGCGCCGATTTTGAGTTCTCTGCTGTTCCCCATGCAGCATGAACGCGGCCAATCGCCCCAGGCACCCATGCTTATTGCGGATGTTTTGTTTGAATTTCATGGATTCTGTTTCTTCGTTTGCAATAAAATGGATGAATTGTAATTTGTACAGTACTGTGCTACTGTGCTACTGTCAATTTCATGTTTTTGAAAGCCAGAACACTAAAATTCGTTTTTCTGCACTCGCCGCGCTCGCATCTTAGTGCGGGGAGGCTGGAATTCATCCCGTGGTTTCAAATCGGGATTCCAATGTACATGACGCGTGAAGTGTTCGAATAACGGCCGCTGCATCAGTATATACTGTTTAACTGTGACCATGACTGAAAGATATATTCAAGTTTCTATCCTCCTGTCTTTATTTTATATATAGAAAAATAAATTGCATGTTTATTGAAATTTTGGTAATGTCGGAAAATAACATAAACCATTGTAGTATACAGATACTCCCCAAAACACCATGTATGGTTTACTGTATCTAGGTTTATATTAAGAATATTATTGTTATTGGGGCGTGAAGATTGCTAGTACCAAAAATAAAAAAAATAATACTTTAGCACTCTAGAGTACAAACACCTTCAGCACTCAAAGGTTTAAACACAGATAGCATTTGGACGTGTGTGTGTGGCTATAGATGTGTGTGTGTGTGCAGGGCCGCCAACAGAAATTATGGGGCCCAGGACAAATAAAAGGAGCAGGGCCCCCCCTGAACCCATAGCGCCCCCCCCCGAACCCACACCCCCCCCCCCGCCCCCATAGCGCCCCCCCCAAACCCATAGCGCACCTACCACAAAAAAATATTTTTTAGAGCGCAACTTTTACGTAACTGTTTTCTTAATGTGATACAGAAAAAACCATTACAATGCAACCTGTTTATTTTTATATTTTCAACAAAAGACAGATGACTGCCTGTCTGGGTGGGTGAGAGAGTGGGTGAGAGTGGGTGGGTGGGTGAGAGTGGGTGGGTGGGTGAGGGTGAGTGAGAGGGTGGGTGGGTGAGAGGGTGGGTGGGTGAGAGTGGGTGGGTGGGTGAGAGAGTGGGTGGGTGGGTGAGAGAGTG